>CM037160.1:37347058-37497058 GCA_020921065.1 Vaccinium darrowii
TTCCCGGAAGCTTGTGGATGATAGCAGCCACCAAAAATGGCTCAGGCAATAACATCCCTTCTGCTTTGATTTCATTGATCAACATCTGGAGCTCTTGGACCTGTTCAGTCACAGGCCTTTCATCTCTCATAGTATAATCAAGGAAGCGGCCCACCACGAATTTCTTAGGCCCAGCCCCCTCGATCTTGTACTTTTTGTCCAAGGATTTCCACAGTTCCTTGGCTGATTCTGCCTCATTGAACACAGAGTACAACGAGTCATCAAGAGCATTCAAGACATAGTTCTTGGCCAGATAATCAGCATTCTTCCACTGATCCAGAGCCTGTCGCTTCTGGTTGTCCTTCTCATTTTCAGCAACAACTGGGGCATCCTCAGACAAGCACCCAGCGAGATGGAGAGTGGTCAGATAGAACATCATCTTCTGTTGCCACCTCTTGAAATCAACCCCTGGACCAAACTTCCCAGGCTTATCAACATGGGACATCGGTATCGAGGGGACTCCATGCAGAGGAGTAGCAGCACTCAAGCTTCCCACATTTGGAGTCTCATTGTTCTTTGTCATCGTACCTTGAGAAATGACAAACCACAAATTAGTGAAACTATTTTCACAATCATGACAATAAGCATAGATTAACAATCTAAACTTAGCAACCAAAAACAATGGTCTTGCACCCACAACGCACAAGCGTACCCCGGGGTTCCCAGGGGCATGCCCCCTGGTGGGGGTTCTAGGGGGCCGTGCCCCCTAGCGAGGTTCCTAGGGGCAGCGCCCCTAGGCGGGAGTTTGAGGGCAGCGCCCTCGACGGGGTTCCTAGTATACCAATCCTTGTGCCAAGTTACTACACTGGCCATGTACTAAGGCTGAGTAATTAACCTTCCACTGGTTATATTACTTGCAGGCAGAGTACACGCTTAGGCCGAACTTAGCCCAACCACTGGCTGTTCTTAAACCCAACACAAGGACTGCTATCACAAAGCAGAGATCCAGAGGATTGTGGCTAAGCAACGTCACTGCTTAAGCAGAGTAGGTTGCTCCAGAAGCCAAACAATCCACTGATCAAGGCCAGTTGCGCACAACTGCCTAAAGTCGTGGCTTAATCAGTGAAGTTCAATCGCGCACGATTGACTTAGGCCGTAGCCTCTGATTTTTGTTTGTATCTATTTCCCACACGAGTAATCTAGTCAGATTTCTCTATGATCTCAACGAGATACCACCAATTCTGTCTCTTCTTCGATTCTGTTCTTGCAACTCAAAAGTCAGTATCAAAACAGAATTGTTTTCTGGAACTCGATTGCCAATCGATAAGAAAAATCTTTGTTAAGACTGTTGGAGAAAATATAGTGGCAATCACAGATCCAAAGAACAAATTCTCTTTATAACATTATACAAGAACAAAATGTAAACAAATTACATGAATCGGAAATAATAGAATCGAAACAGAGATACAAACAGTAGATTGGAAACTGCCGAGTCGTGTGTAACCACACTCTCCTTAACAAAGATTCGCCGCCTACCGTGGGTGTTGTAGGTTGAACCGACGTCTTCGTCCCAGGATACAACGGCTAGAACCACGAGCCGACGAAACACCACCGTCGACCGCCTTGGCGAACTAACTAGCGCCTGTCTCTCTTCCTGACTTAAATGAACTTAGTTGGAATGGATTGGATTGTTTTGTGTGATGCAAAACACAATGAGGAGTGACCTATTTATAGGAGAAACTCCAAGTGTGAAAGAGGGAAAGTTAGGTAGCCCACAATGGTGACTTCTAGTGTGAAATGAGGAAGATTAGGTAGCCTACAATGGGAAGCCACCCATGTGCACAATTCATTCACATTGAAGCCACCCATGTGCACAAATTCATTCACATTGAATTGTCAAAATTTCCAACAGTTATTAGAGATAGGAAGTGTGCCAGATCAATAAGAATTAAAACCATAAACCACAGGATCCTATATAAGGATACGATTCTACACATCCAACACGTCATACTCTTTTTTTTTTTTTCCCCAGCACATTGTTAGGTAAACCACAAGATCAATACTCATCACAAGCAAATTTCTATTCCGAGTTTTGTGAAAAATGACTTCATATTGCCACAAGATTCATGTATGACTTCACCCCTCCCATTTTCCTAATTCACTGGGAGATTTTTATTAGCCTTAAATTGTTGGGATTTTTATTCCCAAAATATTATTTTATCACATAAATTACTAGAACGTGTTAATTAATATAGAAAACAACGAGTATGAGAGAAATAGAGAAAATAGTAAAAGTAGGAAAGATGTTGCCTGTGAGATTGCGAGTCGTGTAGTCACTGTCTTAAGGCTAATATTCCTCCCCTCGTGAAGGTTCCACTGGAGTGTACTAGCCCCAAGATTAAACCCAAGAGCTCACAAGCGGTCCTCATCCGATGTTCACGACCACCGGGAGGTTTGAACGAGTCACGAACCGAGTTGCCCAAAGTACAAATCATAGTATATAGAAACACTTTTAAAATCTCTTGCACTATCTCATCTATATCTCCCATATGTCTATCTCGTTTTCTCCTTCAACACTTGTAGCTATATATAATTATAATAGGAGAATAACTCATTATCGCATTAATGTATAAACATAATGATCAATAGAAATTGCTATTCGTTTGTAACCGATAATGATTTATCAAACACTAAATTTTGTAACAGAAATATAATGAAGGTGATAATTGAGGGATTAATGTCTAATATTTATTTTTATTAAAAATACTCCAACAAATTAAACAAAATAAAAGAAGGAAAACAAGGAATTTAAGTGCACAAAATAGAGATGTGGGGGTGGTTCTCGCCGGAGTGAGCTCTTTGAATCTTGTGGTGTGGAATAGGTAGTGATGGGATGGCTGAACCCCGCCTGAACCCTAGTAACGCCCCATGTAGACCACTAGCCCAGTACCCTGATTTGATCCACTAGCCACACCACATGGCCCAAAATGCTTAAGCCCAAGGTACTAGTAGTAGCCCACATGGTTTGTTATATACCCAAGACCACTCATGTAAACAACCAATGTGGAACTAAACACCATCTACCCCGAAACCTGGGGTATTACAATCTTCCCCCCTTACGGATGCAACGTCCTCGTTGCATAGTCCCAGCAACCTCCCCTGGTGTCCGTGGTGGCAGAGCGCATCCTACCCACCATTTGGACCAGGGCGGGGCTTTGATACCATTTGTAACGTCCCATGTAGACCACTAGCCCAGTACCCTGATTTGATCCACTAGCCACACCACATGGCCCAAAATGCTTAAGCCCAAGGTACCAGTAGTAGCCCACATGGTTTGTTATATACCCAAGATCACTCATGTAAACAACCAATGTGAAACTAAACACCATCTACCCCGAAACCTGGGGTATTACAAGCCCATTGGAAAGGATAATCTGCACACGTGAACAACCACGTTAGTGCCTAGTGCGGACGGTGGTGGTCCGGGAAGGCACTTTGATGGTGAAGTCAGTCACCGGAGAAGAAGAAATGTGCCAGAAACTTAGAGAAAGAAGTGGAGTTATGAGGGTAGTAAATGAGGAGAGAGGAATTCCCACTGTAGTAGTTGTGATTGGGTATTTATAGGCAGAGGGGGCGTGCGTCATACGCGCTCGGCTCCCCTCACATGCCTGTCATTCGTGCTCGGAATGACAGCTGATGTGACCTTCATCTCTGCTGCAGACGACGCGCTTCGGCTGACGTCATGGCACGTGGGTTTGAAGGGTCAACTCATCTCGAGACATTCCCCATCACCCACGTGACTCTGCAGGCGGCGGTGTCAAGGTAGGTGACTGCCGCATTAAACGATTCATCATGATATGTGTAGTGTGCCTGACACACTACCGCCATTCCCAGTGTCTCCGAGCCCCACATGACCGACGTCAGCTAACTCGGCAGGTGAGGCACTCGAGCTCTCGGGAGGTCGGCACGCCGATCGACAGAGCACCCGAGATCTGCCTGAGAGCCAAGCCGGGAGTGCCATGACCACGACATCTCCGGGCTCGGCTAATCTCATATAAATCGGTATTCGTCCAAATCTGGACACCTACGCCAAAAGCCAAGGGTATCATATGTTCGGCGAGGGCGGAACGGATAGATTTGCATTCAGTTTCGTAGATTCTGAGATAGTGATCCTTTAGCTCTTCTATTGTGCAAAGTGGGGCCTCTTGCTGACCCTTATGAACCTGGTCGCTACAAGAGATTTTCTCCCTCTGCCTCATGATGATGAAAACAGTATTTTTCAAGATACATCAGTCTTCTGGATAGTTTATTAAAGTTTAGGTGTCTAATTGTGCTTTTTTTTTTCCCCTACTTTCTTGAGTCCAGTGTATCCTCGGCGCGTTTAATGCTTGCAAAGCTGAAGGTGAAGAAAAGGAGAAGGCAATAGAGTCTGCAAAAGAATCGTTATCATTTCTTGAGAAACAGATAGAAGGAAAAATGTTTTTCGGAGGAGGAAAGATAGGCTTTTTGGACTTTGCAGTTGGTTGGATCCCTCTTTGGCTTGGGGCAATGGAACAAGTTGGAGAGATGAAACTGCTCGATGCAGAGAAATTCCCATCCCTCCATGAGTGGTCTCAAAACTTCATACAAATTCCACTGATCAAAGAAGCCTTGCCCCCAAGACAAAAGGTGGTTGCCAACCTCACTGCCTTTGTCAGCTATCTCCGTTCCTTAGCTTCACATAAGCAGTAATTTTTTCGAACAAAGAAAATTTTCATTAGGCCTAGTTTTTCAAAAAAATTTAGCAAACCAGTTGCTAAAATCAACCATGATTTTAGCAACTAGATTGCTAATCTCAAAGGAGCAGTAATTTTGATTATACGAACTTCATTTCGTAGTCCTAGTGATTTGATAAACAAATGAATAAAAGTCGTCAGTTTTCATGTGTCTACGATTTAGATTTTCTCTTGGGTGGTGGTAATATTTGATGTCCGGGCATGTTTATGCCTGGTATTAATAGACTGTTAAAGAGACAGCTGTGTTATTTGTACCTCTTTGTTTGTACCTATTTACTATGGATTCAAAGCGAAATACATTCAGTTCATTTGGAAAACATAAACAATTTCAGGAAGCCAGAAACAGGTGAAATTCAATTTCCATAGCGTTTTGCACAGATTCAACATGTATGGCAATTGTATGAACTTAAGTAAGCTGAAAAACAAGAAACATATCACGAGAAGTATTTCATCAGAAAGATCAGTTACACACATAGGCCTGAGAAAGGTATTGGAGTTGTACCTCTCCTATTGCTGGAGAAGCTAATTCTCATGACAGATTACAGAACACAGGCCATAGCTTTAAGAAGTGTGTATTGGAGACTTTTCTATTGCTGTTTCGGGTAAAGTTCAAATAACAAAAGCTTTTTTTCGTAATAAAGTTTTGTTTTTATTATTATTGGTCAAGATTTTGAAATTTTTTATTAGTCTCGCAGGAAGAGAAATTCGAAAAGCTCAAAATTTTAACTCAAAAAGTGAACATGACTAGGAAGGTCGGTTCTACAGAATCAATTGACATAGTATATTTTTCCAATTTCTTTGTGTGAGATGAGCTGAAAAAACAAAACTGTTGTGGGAAAAACCAAAAGATTTATTACTCGTATGAGAATATGTAAGTACAAAAAAGATTAGCTGCGACAATCCAAACTTTTTCAGGATGTTTATTGATTGGCTGTGGAGTAACGTAAATTGACCTACTTCATCCTTAGTGCATCTTTGTCGACGCATAATCAACAAAATAACAACTTTTTAAATTGATTGGTTACGAGCTCAGATTAAATACAAACAAACTTTGATAACCCATTTATGAGAATCTTAAATCCACTTAAGCCATAAAGTAATTACCCTAGGCCGAGCCTAAGGCTGCTACGCCTCCATAGAAGAGGGATTTGACAAGAAAACAATGAAAAGTTACGCTAGACATTATTTTCACACAGGTACTTAATTAAGAAGTTTGGTTCAAGTGCGAACCATAGAGATATATACAGCAGGACTAGCCAAAGCCCCCCATACCGGCAATCTTGATGGTAACAACCTAGAACTAAACTTAGATTTAGGTTCGATATCAGAAACAACCAAGTAATTTGTGAAGACTCGCGATTGAGGGCATCCACAATAGGCTCTATATTTGACTCCTAAAATAACTCCTAAAGTTGACAAATACGCAAAAGTGGGGTCCAGTTTTATTTGTTAAGGACTTGCTAATTTAGGAGTGTGAGAGCACTCCAATATGAACTCTCTAAAATTGGACACAAAAATATAAGATAATCCTTACATATTGTGCTTTTGGAAAAAAGTAAATTTTGGTTTTTTTGTTGTCTTTATTCAATTTTCTTTTACATTTCTTAGTTTTGTGTCTAAGTTCTGCGTATTTTTGCCAAAGCACCACCCATTATTTGTATCATTTGTAGACATAATTATTTTTATGACGCTAAAAAAGTTTTAATCGTCCCAGTTAATATCAGAACACGATAAATTCTTTACCAACCTCAAGCTCCACCAAGCATTATTTATCCAAAAGGAATAAAGAAGTCAAAAGAAGTGGCTGGATAAAATTCAATAACAGCTCGCTAAGACTTTTCAGCGTACATGAAGCTTATCATAGGAAAATTGTATGTGTGGGCTCCACTTAAAACTGTGACGATTCAAAGGCGGGCACAGAATAATAAAGTACTTTTGATCATATATAAAAAGACATATAATGTTCGGGTCAAATAATAAAGTATTTCCAATTACAGTAATTTTTTAGGACGAGTAGTGGACCAACTTTTTCAAACGGAAGGAGTAACGTACCCAAGAAAGTGCCTAGAAACAATTTTGCCTACTTCAAACTTATCATCTCTCTATAAATACTAATACAACACAAGAAGGAACGATACATGCCCTCTCAATCCGGCACATACCTGCAGATTCTGAGAAATTTAATTATTTGGCAAAAAATATGGGAGAAGTGAAGGTGATTGGTTCAATCTCAAGCCTTTTCTGCACCAGAGTGGAGTGGGCTCTGAAGCTAAAAGGGGTGGAGTATGAGTACATTCATGAAGACCCATTGAACAAGAGCCCCTTGCTTTTCAAGCACAACCCTATGCACAAGAAGGTCCCAGTGGTTCTTCACGGTGACAGGGCTGTTGCTGAGTCTCTTGTGATCCTCGAGTACCTCGACGACACATGGAAAGAGAGTCCTTTGTTGCCTCAAGATCCATATGAGAAGAGCATGGCTCGTTTTTGGGCTAAATTCAATGATGAGAAGGTACGTACGTATGCACATGAATTAATCAATATAGTTTGTGTCTTTTTGTGACTGGGCGCCCAGGCCAATTTTTGTCGTCCTTAAGTAATTCCGGAAAACAATCAGGTAAACCTCCGATCGCCTGAAGGTTTGGAACATTTGGTCTTTGTGAGATTCTATTTGCGGCCTCTTGGAGGCATGCTTTTAGTTGTTATCGCATGCCACTCGGCCAAATCATTTGGGTTTTATTAATGTTATAATGTATCAAATTCCATCTCAACTGTGAAAAAATTAACAGTTATAAAAAAACTCGTGACTCATGATTTATACATTTTCCTCACTTGGAGAGGTCTGTGAGCTTCATGAAGAAGTTCTATTCCAAATATCCAAATGATAACTAAACAAAATTAAATAATTAAGGGAAGCAAGAAATTTGTAAATTGTGTAATAATTTTTCTCATTTCATTATTTTCCCAAATCCACTATTTTTCTTTTTCATCGTTTGACGAAGTTAAGAAGATGTCCTTATGTTTTAATATTTCTTTTTATTCTTATTATACAAAACACCTTAAGTGCACAAAATATATTTTTTCACCCTCTGCCTCATGATGATGAAAATATTACTTTTCAAGAAAAATAATTTACGGAAATTTTTTCTATGAAAACAAATCTAATGTAGTGCGATACATCAATCTTCTAGATAATTTAGGTCTCATTCCACTAAGCTTCTTTTTTTTTTACTTTTTGGCTTTTGAAGTTTTTTTAGTTAATGTAAATAAAGAAAAATGATATGTCTCGTAAAACGTAAAAAATCAAAAAAATCAAAGAATATCCTGGAATGTACCTTATTCAAGTTTAGGTGTCTAATTGTTTTTTTTTTTTTTTTTCCCTACTTTCTTGACTCTAGTGCCTCCTCGGGGCGTGGACTGCTTGCAAAGCTAAAGGAGAAGAAAAGGAGAAGGCAATAGAGTCTGCAAAAGAATCACTATCATTTCTTGAGAAACAGATAGAAGGAAAAACCTTTTTTGGAGGAGAAAAGTTAGGCTTTCTGGACTTAGCAGTCGGTTGGATCCCTCTTTGTCTTGGCGTAATGGAACAAGTTGGAGAGATGAAATTGTTCGATGCAGAGAAATTCCCTTCCCTCCATGAGTGGTGTCAAAACTTCATCCAAATTCCAATGATCAAAGAAGCCTTGCCCCCAAGAGAAAAGTTGTTTGCCTACTTCACTACCATCTATTTCCTTTCCTTAGCTGCACAAAAGCAGTAATTTTGATTATACGAAATTCATTTCGTAGTCCTAGTGATTTGATTAACAAATGAATAAAGGTAGTCGGTTTTCATGTGTCGACAATTTAGATTTTCTCTTGGGTGGTGGTAATATCGGATGTCCGGGCATGTTTATGCATGATATTAATAGACTGTTAAAGAAACAGCGTGTGTTATTCACTTATTTGTACCTATTTGCTATGGATTCGAAGCAAAATACGTTCAGTTCATTTTGAAAATATAAAACAATTTCAGAAAGCCAGAACCAGATGGAATTCGATTTCCATACCGTTTTGCACACATTCAGTATATATGGCAATTGCATGCACTAAAGTTAAAAAACAAGATACATATCCTGAAGTATTTCAACGGAAAGAGATCAGTTGCATGACACAAAGGCCTGGGAAGGGTATTATATGCATGGAGTCGTACCTCTGCTATATTGATGGAGAAGCTGTTGGCCTTAGATTAGCCTTGCTCACTAATTGATGAAGGAAGAAATTAAGAAATAAAATGTAACGCCCCGATTTTTGGAAGCATTCTTTAAAGTACTTTTAAGAGATTTATTCAAAAAAGTTTCATTGATTAGCAACAAAAATGACATAAGTGTTTTAATTCGATTACAACAATAACATAGTACTTTGTTGGGAAATTAGATTACAGTTTTCCAACACAAAAATAAGGGAGATTGGCTCTACAGGTTAAGGTTGAAATCTTGATCCCAATGCTCCTCTTGAGCTTGATCCACTGGAAAACCTTCTGTTCCAAAATAAGTGTCGCCCTCGACACCTACACTTCCTGTTTGATCACAATCTGGCATAATACGTCCGAGTCGCAAAGCAACACCTTGGTATTATACCAGGGTCACAAGAAGTGTAACACCGTGAGCGACAAATCACTCAATAGCTACTCTAACCCCCAACCCTTACATAACATACAAGAACAACATATATGAATATATGATTGAAAAGCAGCACGTAAAAGAGTAAACACAGTAACTGATTTCATTACTAGCCATTAACTTATATTTTCATCTAAATTCTCAACCTAGAGAACTTTCCTCCCAAATAACCACTAAGGACTATGACCAATCCGTGATTAAACTCCCCCCTTGCTTGCCTTGACTGGGAGTCCGGACGGAAGGCATAAGTTACGTACTTAATCCAACTGTCAACCACCTCACAAGGATGAATTTCCCAGGGACTGACTGTACCACTGGGCTACGAGTGACAACTGTCAGCTCCTGTAGGTATATAGTCGTAACTCGGTCTATAATACATCCACCATTTTAACGCCTTAGAATTCAAATGAAGTAATCACAGATTGTTATATCCTAGGGTTTCAAAATCCTAACAGACTGCCAAATAATCCTCCAAGCTGAAATCACTTGGTTGTATGCCACTCAACAAATCTCGGGGTGACTCCGCATAAATCAATTCATTTCCAATTTCTATTAACCTCAACGTCTACGTGAAATCTGCATACGATCACCCAACCCGGGAACCTAAGTGTCCATTCTAACATTCAACAATTTCATGATAAGTGCGCACAACAGAAGAAGCAAAGCGATAACGATATTCTAAGTGTCACAAAGTCAAATAACATGATTCACAAGTTCACAAGTCATCACAAACCAAAGTAATTGAAAACAAGGGGTCTTAACATAATTAAATAAAGTATAGGGTCATAAATGTGATTTATAGAAATAAGGGGTCGCTCTCAAAATTTTAAGTGAGTATAAGGATAGCAAAAGTAATTTCACGGTCTAGGGTCCTTCGCAAAAATTTTACTAACTTAGGGGGCCTTTTGTAAATAAAACTTTATACAAGGATAAAATTGTAATTTTGCCACAACGAAGGGTAAACACGTAAAATACCTTATTAAAACCCACATGATAATATAAGAAATGTATACCATTTTCTAAAATCTTGATATTTGCAATAATAATAATCAACATGTCTAATAAATACTCCCTCCGTCCCTTTTTGTTTGTCATTTTTTGATAATCGTGTCAGTTTTCGATCTCCAAATATATGCAATATGGATCTTGTTTGATAGTTCACGATTAATTCTATTATACAAAATTTTTAAAACGGTGAAAAACATTATAGATTGAAAGATATAAGTAATTTAAGGCGTATCAGAAAATGGAATAATTGACAAACAAACTGGGACAGAGGGAGTACACAAGTACGGTTGCAAAAATGGTCAAAAGATAATCACGGACACAGTTCCTAGTCTGGTCATGTACTTGGTAATTAAATTAGATCATGTTTAATCTAATATGATACAAAATTTTGCAATACAAGGTTAAAATATAAAATAACCAAAATCCGTGATTAAAATGTTAAAAATCTAAAGTTTAGGGACCCAACAATAATAATCTAAAGTTTAGGGGTCAAACTGTAATTAATCAAAAATTAGGCCTGGCATAGTTGACTGTCCAAACTATTCACTTGTTTACAAGTTGGTGGCTCTACCGAGTGAGGTGATAGCCATGCGCTCCACCGATCAAAACGTCCGAGTTTTGTCTATACACAATGAAAATTTACAAATAATATATCAAAATGTTCGTTAGGATATGAAATACACTTCTATCACAGAAAAAGTTGGATTTGAAGTGGTTTGGACATGACCCAGTAGCTCGGAATGTCAAAAACGCATATACACTGCTTCCCGACGATCGAAATGCTTGGGTTTTATTTCTACTTAATGAAAATCAACGTATTATATATCAAAATGTTCGTTATGAAATGAACTACATTTCTATCACAGAAAAAGTTGGGTTCAGATTGTTTTGGACGGGACCCAGCAGCTCAGAATGTCACAAACGCATATACACTACTTCTCGATGATTGAAACGCTTGGGTTTTATTGCTACTTAACGAAAATCAACGTATTATATATCAAAACGTTCGTTATGAAATGAACTACATTTCTATAACGGAAAAGGTTGGGTTCAGATTGTTTTGGATGGGACCCAGCAACTCAGAATGTCAAAAACCCATATACACTGCTTCTCGATGATCGAAACGCTTGGGTTTTATTTCTGCTCAACGAAAATCGACTTATTATATACCGATGGGTTCAGTAGGACGTAACCTACCTCCAGGGACGGATCTAGGAAGTCTTCACAGCGGGGGCACCAATTTCTACTACGCTTAAACCAAGGGCGGAGCCAGAACATTAATCTACCCTGGGCTAACCGAAAGAGTTTTTCCTTCCTTTTTTGGTTGTTGTTCCATTATAATATAACCCGAAAAGAGTAAGAGTGTAAGAACCAATATAATTTAACATCAGTCAGTAATCTATAATTAACATACAAAAACTAAACATTCTATATTTAACATACAAAATTAAGCACACCCGTCAGTGCTCTACATTTAACAACATAAGTGCAAATCTAAACACACCAGCCAATGCTCTCTGCATAACAAGTGAATACTTACAAATTTGAAGTTTCGCGATTCGACAAATTTGATGAATGTTTAGAGATAAAAGCAGCACCCAAATAGTCATATATTATGATTCCCATATTTGTAAGGGTTGGAACTCGAAAACCTAAACAATTGAAAAAAAGAACACAATAAAGTATGGGAAATGTTAGGTACACACAAATTTGGTACCCACAATTTACCCACACACTTGTTCTGAGTGTGTGGATAAATTGTGAGCACCAAATTTGTGTGTATGTAGTATTGCTCATAACAAGTATTGTTATAAACTTATAATAGTAACCAATAAGAGACAGTAGTTGAATAAAATAGTAAAAAGGAAAAGGTAAGATAGTGCATTTAATGGCCCACAACCTACCCAACCTAGTGAATTAGTACGTTTCTTTTGTTGTTGTCTTCAAGTGGAGTAGACATCTGTTGAGGGCTCATCCTCTCCATTCGGTGAAGATGAAGAGTGATGGTTTGGGTCGGCCAATAGCGACCCAAGTCGGCATACGGCTAACCGCAGCCTTCTCCTCTCTCGGTCTCTCCATTCTCCAGTCATACAAACGGCAGCCTACAAACAGTAGCCTTCTCCTCTCTCGATCTCTCCATTCTCCAGTCTCCAAATCTGAAATAAGAAGAGCCTGTTTTGTTTTTTTGGTTTTGATCCGGTGAGTGTTTTATTTGAAGTCTAGGTTTGGTTTGTAACATTTATTTTTTCAGATTTGTTTTCCCTTATTTGTAAAAAAAAAAAAAACCTGAAATTGAGGGGGGGCACGTGACCCCCCATGCCCCTGTGTGTGTCCGTCCCTGCCTACCTCTCTTCCGAAGATTAAGCTAAACCGGAGTGATTTGGATGGGCCTCGGTCGCGTCGAACGGACTGAACTTCTTCTCATTTCTTCTTCTTCTTTCTTCTTTTCCTTTCCTACCCAGTGATCTCTCTTGGTAAAAAAGAAAAATAGAAAAGAAGGCAAGTAGTGGAGGGTGATGGTGAGGTGATATCTCTCTCCCTCTTGTGCTCACTATGGTGTGGAGTAAAACAAATAAGTTTTTATGATGTAAATGTGATTTTAAAAAATGGGGGAGTAGGGTGATATAGATAATGAAGTTTTGGTCTAAAAACTCTTGGTTAATGAAGTGATTAGAGGAGGGTAATGTACCATGGTTAGAGGAAAGCTTTGGGGTTGTTTATTGGGTTGTGATTGGTTGTAGAAAAGTGATAGACATTTACGGCTAAGCACACATTGACATGAGGGAAATGATGTATTAGATGGGTGAGGTGATATTTAGTTGGGACAAAATATAGTTTAGGATTTTTTGTTAGAGTAACCGGATAGTGTAATGGGATTAGGATCATCTAGTCTAGATTAGGACCACTAAATCACAAAAATAAATTTAACCATTAGAAAATTTTTATTAATAAGACTATTTCATAAAAAAAAATAGGGCTAAAAATCCGAGTCGTTACATAAAGGGGCAAATGAATTGCCGAAATTGGGTCAGAGGCACTCGGTGAAACAGGGGTATGGAGGAAGCCAACAATTTGATTGTTTTCATTCAAAATGGGGCTACAACCTTTTGCCGACACAAACACCCATATATATACTTAGGGTTCAAAACAAAAAATGGGCTTAACTCATCTATTGGGCCATAAACAAAAAGAAATAGAATAGCCCACTACATAAAACATGAAGCCCAAAGACAAATAACTAGATGGTCCAATTAAAAATAAAATACAAAGAATTAATTTTAACACTCCTCCTTAATGCTTTGTAGTAACACCCAACATTTCTCTAAAGTATTGGAAGTTCTCCTTTGAAAGAGCCTTGGCGAAGATGTCCGCCACTTGGTCTTCGGTTGCACAATACTTGAGTTGAATCTCTTCATCTTCCATGGCCTCCCGAATGAAGTGATACTTGATGGCAATGTGCTTGGTGCGGCTATGGTAGACGGGATTCTTTGTCATTGCAATTGCGGATTTATTGTCACACAAAATGGGAGTAGTTTCTCCTTGCTTTTCACCAACATCCTCCAAAATCCTCCTTAGCCAAATAGCTTGAGAAGTTGCCAATGATACCGACACATACTCGGCCTCGACGGTTGATTGTGCCACAGTTTGTTGCTTCTTCGATGCCCATGAGAAAACACCCGAGCCAAGAGAAAAAGTATATTCGAAAGTACTCTTCATATCATCAACACATTCAGCCCAATCACTATCACAAAATCCAAGCAACTTTGCATCCACATTTTTCTCATACAAAATACCAAAATCAAGCGTACCTTGTAGATATTGCAAAACCCTCTTAGCCTCATCTTCTTTTGACAATTTCTCATTCACAATCAAGGAGGTTACAACCGGCTTACAATCCCTCATCTTGAACTTCTTAAAAAGAGTCTTTGCATACTTTCTTTGACAAATGAAAATATCCTCTTTACTTTGATAAATTTCAATGCCCAAAAAGTAATGCAAGAGGCCCAAATCACTCATTTCATATTTCTTCATCATATCCCTTTTGAAATCTTCAATCATTTTCACATTACTACCAGTAAAAACCAAATCATCAACATAAAGAGAAACAATAAGAATATCGGTGTTACCTTGCTTCTTGACATACAACGTGGGCTCACTTTTGCTTCTTTGAAATCCCCTTTTTTATTGAAGTAAGAGTCAATCTCACTATACCATACCCGAGGTGCTTGCTTTAGCCTATACAAAGCCTTCTTCAATTTGTAAACTTTTTGCTCCTTGCCCTTGACAATGAAGCCTTGAGGTTGATCAACAAACACATCTTCCTCCAAGGTTCCATTCAAGAATGCCGATTTCACATCGAGTTGATACAAGAGTCATCCCTTCGATGCCACCAAGGCAACAAGAGATCTAATTGTGTCATGGCGAGCCATGGGTGCAAATGTCTCTTGAAAATCAATTCTGGGTTGTTGAGAGTACCCTTTTGCTATAAGTCTTGCTTTGTGCTTTTGAATGGAATCATCCAGGTTGAGCTTTGTCTTGAAAATCCACTTGACACCAATAACTTCTTTGTCCTTTGGCCTCTCCACCAACTCTCAAGGCTTGTTTTTCTCAATTACACGAATCTCTTCTTCCATAGCTTTCTTCCAAGCTCCCTCCTTAATTGCTTCTTCAAAACTCCCCGGTTCTACAACACAAAAATTACAACTTGCATACACATCATTGAGGCTTCTCATTCTTCTTGGAGTTGAACTTGGAGATGAGGAACTTGAGCTTGATGGAGAAGTTGGAGTTGATTGGTTTGAAGCTTCAAGATCATCATAGGCTTCATCTTCTTGACTTTCCGGTTCTTCATAATTGATTGAGACATGGTTTTGCTCCACATTACTATTCCAATCCCAATAAGTCTTCTCATTAAAGAGAACATCTCTATAAATGATGACTTTGTTTGTCTTCAAATTGTAGAGTCTATAGCCCTTTGATTGGGAACCATAAGTCATAAAGATACACTTTTGACTATTTTCATCAAGATTGCGCCTCCTTGTTTTGGAACATGAGCATAGCAAATGGAACCAAACACCTTCAAGTGATTCATGGATGGTTTTCTCCCACTCCAAGTTTGAAATGAAGTTTTGTTTTCCAAGGCTTTTGTTAAACACTGATTCATCAAATAAACCGTCGTATACACGGCTTCACCCCAAAAAGTCTTAGGCAATCCCTTCTCATGCAACATTGATTTCGCCATCTCCTCTATGGTTTTTTTCTTTCTCTTGGCCACTCCATTTTGTTATAAAGTATACCCAACCGTTAGTTGCATTTCCATGCCAATGTCTTCACAAAATTTATCAAATTCATTTGAGTTGTAGTCTCCACCCCTATCACTTCTCAAAACTTTCATTAGTAGACCACTTTGCCTTTCCATAAGGTTTTGAAACCTTTTAAAAATTGAGAAAATATCGGACTTTTCCCTCATAAAATAAACCCAAGTCATTCTTGAAAAATCATCAATAAAAAAGATAAAGTACTTGTTACCTCCATGAGTTAGCGTATCCATAGGCCCACACACATCGGTATGAACAAGCTCCAATGCCCTCCACGTCTTGTCTTTTGGAAATGACTCCTAGTGATGCTTTCGAAGTGCACAACCTTCACACACTTGCTTGACTTCATGAATAGTCGACAACCCATACACCATGTTCTTATGTTGTAGGTTCCTCAAACTTTGGAAGTTCAGGTGCCCAAATCTTCTATGCCAAAGCCATGAGTCATCAACCATATCCATCTTCAATGCAACATCCTTTGTGTAGCGAAAAGTGAAAGGGAAACTTCTATTCTTCTCCATCTTAACATTTGCTACCATTTGATTTCTCCCCCCTTTGTCATAAATCTTGCAAGAACCTTTTTCAAAGTGCTCGTAGTACCCATGCTCGACAAGTTGCCCAATACTCAACAAGTTTTGCTCCAAGTCCGGAACAAGTAGCACATCCGAAATCCTTCTTGTACCCTTCTTTGTCTCCACGGCAATAGTACCCTTTCCCTTTGCTTGGACTAAGGCACCATTCCCCATTTTTACTTGAAAATTGGAGAAAGTATCAATCTTCACAAAAATACTCTCATCTCCGGTCATGTGGTTACTACAACCACTATCAAGAAAGCACACATCATTCTTTTGCTCTGAAGCCGCTTGACAAGCACAAAACATGTTCCTTTCAAATTATTGCTCTTCGGTGTAATTGGCTTGTTGATTGTTTGTGAATCGTCAATCCCTTTTGACATGCCCAAACTTGTTGCAATTGTGACATTGTGGCTTTCCTCGAAACCAACAATCTTTATCAACATGACTCCCTCTATTACAAATTCCACACTTTTGTTGAGGTGGCCCATCATTCCCCCTATTTTGAAAGTTGTTTCCCCTTTCAAAATTGTTTCGCCCTTTTCCTCTGTCATTTTTTCCCCCTCCTTATTCAAAATTTTCACCTTTAGATGAATTCCCTTTAAATTGGTTATGACTTGAAAATGATTCTGTTCCTTGGGATTTTGGAGTACTAACATTTAGCTTAGATTGAAAGGCACTTTCAATTGACTTTTTGGATTGCCTACTCAATCTTTGCTCAAATGTCTTAATAGAACCCATCAACTCATCAACACTCGAAGTGGCAAGATCTTGAGTATTTTCAATAACGGCAACAATAGGATTGTACTTCGATGTCAAAGTAATCAAGATTTTCTCAACAATTTTTTGACTTGAAACACTCTCCCCATATGTCTTCATTTGATTAATAACTTCCACAAGTCTAGAAAAATAGTCATTCAAGAATTTAACATCCTTCATTTTCATATTCTCTAAATCTCTTCTCAAATATTAGAGTTTGATGGTTTTTACCTTTGTGTTGCCTCTATACTCATTGTGAAGAATATCCCATGCCTTCTTAGCTTTGATTTCATTGATGATCCTTGGAAAAATGTTGTGGGTAATTTATTGTTGAATAATGGAGAGGGCTTTTGCATTCTTCCTTTTATCCACCTTCAATTGTTGGTTTTGCTCCTCCATCAAAACCTCCACACCTTCATGATCTTCAAACCCATCTTCTACATACTCCCAAACATCATTTGATTCAAGTAGGGTCTTCATTTTCACACTCCAAAAATCATAGTTTTCTCCATTAAAAAGTGGAAAGCCAAGTGGTTGAGCTCCCATAGTTTGATTGCTTGAACTTGCCATTGTTGTAGACTTCTGGGGTTTTGTTTCCCCTTCAAAAATCTTCACTCCCAAGTTGATTTGATCCACCCAAAGCTCTGATACCACTATGTTGGCCTTATATTAGCCTTGCTCACTAAGGCAAATGAATTGCCGAAATCGGGTCAGAGGCACTCGATGAAATAGGGGTATGGAGGAAGCCAACAATCTGATTGTTTTCTATGAGGGCTCCCTCACAAAAAAAAGTGCAAAAAAACAGTTGTGAGCCGTTGGATCGCGTGAAGGGTATAGGATCCAACGGCTCACAACTATTTTTGCGCACTTTTTTTGTGAGGGAGCCCTCACTGGAAACTTCTTTCCCATATATATACTTAGGGTTCAAAACAAAACATGGGCTTAACCCATCCATTGGGCCATAAACAAAAAGAAATAGACTAGTCCACTATGTAAAACATTAAGCCCAAAGACAAATAACTAGATGGTCCAATTAAAAATAAAATACAAAGCATTAATTTTAATTGAAGCTAGTTCTCATGACACGAATACGGTTACACTACAAAATTCTGTAAGCTACTCCAGTATTCCCGATCGATTTTAGGTTGGAACCAGTAGCGGATCCAGAAATTTGATGTAGTAGGGGCACTCAATTGACCATGTTGAAAAAATATATTTCATAATAGGAAAATGCTAATATCAAGCCTTAGGATGAAGGATAACATGTAGAAAATGTACTGATATTCAATAGAAGTGTATTGATATCTGTGACAATATTTTGATATCTATTATTAATACCTGAACTTGTTTGTCGTATTATCCTCCACCTAATAGACTGATATTAGCAAGACCCTTTATAATAGACTACAATGTTGTAAGAAGTCTTTATCCTAACCCCATTAGTAATTTATAAATTCACAATTGCAAATCAAACAACATTATGGAAGAAAATTGATGCTTGAAATGAGATAAATCTAATAATTTTCAAGTTATATACAAATGGTATATTTTTATTTTGGGTGTTACAATTACTCAAAATATATAGGAACCCGGGGAGGTGCTGCGCAGCGTGCTGTGCGGCCCATTTCGGTGCCTCCCCGGTACCGTTTCAATGATCGGAGACGTCCATCATGTAGAGCTCGTCGAGTACTACATATATATCAAAAATCAACTCGATCGGATATCGTTAAGTGCCTCATTGGAATACAAATAAGTTGATAAAAAGTGAAACACATATGTCTTGAAACACTGGATGAAAACCATTGAAACCATTTTTTCCAACTTGTTTGTGTTCCGATGAGGCGCTTAACGATATCTGATTGAGTTGATTTTTGGCATGCTTATAGTACTCGACGAGCTCTACGCGGTGGAAGTCTTCGATCATCGTAACGGTGTCGGCGCAGCGCCGAAATAGACCCGCACAGCATGCTGCGCAATAGGGCTGCATAGCACACTGCGCAACACCCCCCTGTTTCTAAATATACAGGGACACAAGTAAAATTTTCTTCTTTTGAGTGGGCGCACGTGACCCCACGCGCCCCTATGTGAGTCCGCTCCTTGGAATCCTCTAAAAAGTGTGACGGTAACTCCGTGCCAACAAGTATATATATATATGATCTAAATTTATTGAAAAAAGTTTAGACCAAGCACAAGCTCCTGCAGTATGGGTGCCGGCTCATAATAGCTTTATGTGTACATATATTTGTGGCTTCTATGGGAATTGAGGTGTGTCTAGGAGCCGGTGGCCTGTGTTAGCCTAATGCCGTGCTTGTTTCATCTGTTATTGGATTTGGTTTTCAGTCCTATCTTTGATGTAATCGGCGCCGGATGGCTTTGTTATGGCATATCTTGACGTGTTTCAAAAAAAAAAAAATGTGGAATCCTACTCAAAATATGTGAGATTATAAAATGTTTGTGTGTTGGTAGACAACAATGCCATATGCAAGGAAAAGAAGAATGACTCGGATGAAAAAAGAAAAAATGAAAAGAAAATAATAATAACATTAGCAGGGCCGGCCCAAGACTTTGGGGGCTCGAAGCCAAATTCCAATTTGGGGCTCTCAACATATTCTTGAATAAAAATTATAATAACATAAGATTAAAATTTTAAAAGATAAGAAACTTTCAAACTGATAAGGTATGCTCACAAGACACATATTTGCGGGACCAACAAAAAATACGACTAGAAGAATTTATAATTAAAATAATTACATCCTTCAATTAATTGATTTGAAGGAAAAAAATCATATAGTTATGATAACTCACTCGACTATTTTGATTTTTAATTTGTATAATGAAACCCCTTTCAAAAAAAGGAAAATTCTCCAATCAGCCCATTGAGCTAACAATAAGACAGCCCATTGCCCTGTCAATAAAACCATTATTTGACAGGTAAGAATGTATTTTTACTGGCGAGGCATCTATTTTTATTAGTAAGAGTGCATGTACTTTTACTATTAAGAGTGTGACAAGTAAGAGTGTATTTTTACCGGTGAGGCATCTATTTTTATTGGTAAAAGTGCATGTACTTTTTACTAGTAAGAGTGCAAAGAATAGTTCTATTGACAGCCCAGTGACTTGTCAATAGAAGGACTGTTCAATAAAATCTTTGTTACGAATGGATTACATTATTCCAATGCACTACGGATCACTTGGAGATTTTTTTTTTTGATCAGTGATCACTTGGAGATTGATTTCTAATTTTTTAGTGATACTATGGTCAAGGAGTACCCTTTTCCTTGTGCCACGTGGAAAAAGGGAAAAAAAAAGAAAAGAAAATCCATCCAAACCAGGCAACGGCCTAGGGCTAGAACGCGGAACTTGAGAATTGCAAGACTAACACCATTGATTTTTTTTTTTTGATAACTGGGTGGTCCGGGCCAGTTTACGCGCACCTCGATTAATCTCAAGGTCTATGTATGCCCCGCTGCACACATGGACCGAGCAAAGTCAATACTCCATGAGATTTTTTATTGCAGGTGGCCCCAAGAAGTTAAGACGAGTTGAACCCAAGACCTCCTCATCCTTAGGAGGAGTCTTTACCAACTCATGTACCCCTTGGCAGACTAACGTTTATACTTGAGAAGCTTTTATTATACTTCTATATAGGAAACTTAAATGCATTGCGCCTTTTATTAAAATTTGGGGGCCAAAAAGTGTTGCTTGCTCAAATTACTTGATGAATCGGTTTTAATACTTCTACAATCTTAGTTCACATTTGCTTAGTGTTGCAAGTTGTTCACATGACACGACATGGGATCAACAAAGAAACTCAAGATATATGATATAGAAAAAGCATTTGAAAATTTCCTTGCTGAAATTACTCAAAGGATTGCTTCTAATGCTTCTACAATCTTAGCTCACATTTGCTTATGGATTTCGAGTTGTTCCTATGACACGACGTGGGATCAATAAAGAAATCAATGAAGACAGAGAAAAAAGCAACAGTAGTAAAAGAGCTTCATCGTAAGTCAATAAAGAAATCAATGAAGACAAAGAAAAAAGCAGCAATCGTAGTAAAAGAGTTACATCATAACAATCGCATAGACGAATGGTCCAACGGCATTTTAAGTGTATAGCTAGAATAAAAGAGGTTAGAAGTTCAACCGGTTTTGCATGGCTGCTTTATTCACAAGCATTGCTTATTAGCTTTGTAGGTTTTTTTTTTTTTTTTTTTTCATTCTTAATCTATTAGCTTTTTAGTTAAACGAGCCAATGTAGCAAAAAGATTTGGCCCAGACCAGAGGAAAAGTAACACATTAGCCAATTGCTATTTCGGGTAAAGTTCAAATAACAAAAGCTTCTTTTTCTCATGGCTAACGAAGCTAGGCAATTACGATAAAGACAAGGGAAAGGGCTTATATTTTAGATCATTTTGATGAATGATTGTTATATTGGTCAAAATTATGAACCTTTTTTTATTAATCTCCCAGGATGAGGAATTCGAAAAACACAAAATTTTAACCCAAAAAGAAAATAACTACTAGAAAGTTGGTCCTTGTGTATTTCACTTGTAAATTTTGAATTTTTTTTCAGAACTAATTGTCGTATTTTATTTTTCCAATCTGGAAAAGCAAATTTTTTGATGGAAAAAACAAAAGGTTTGTATTCGAAATTAGAATATGTCAATACAAAAAAGATTAGCTGCAACAATCCAAACTTATTATGGATATTTATTGAATGAGAGCAATTTTGTTCACCCTCAGCGAGAGTATGCTCATTCCGTGTCTTAATTTGAGGATCAAAAACTATCCATTCTGTCCCGTTTCACTTGTTGGGAGATCACGCAAAAATTTAGGTCAATTAGATATAGGTAAATGTCTCGTCTATGGTTTTATTTATTTTCTTTAAAATTCTCCCTAAAAATTTGAACTTTTATATCAAGCGCTCACTGATATTGGATTGAATTCAATTTTTGCATGGACTTCTAAGAAATGAATCTGGACATAATGAATTGGTTTTGATTCTCGATATGAAACATAATAGTAAGTATAACCTTGCAAGGGTGAACAAAGTGATAGTGAACTAAATTACTCTCTTATTGGTTGGCTGTGGAGTAACGTAGGTAATTGACTTAATTATTTCACCTTACTGCGTCTTTTAATCTTTTGGTTAAAGTTTTTTGGATAAGTTAAATCATGATCCCAAATAGAGTTTTCACATAAGTTTTTATCTATCCACATTAATTCATTAGTTAAGATTCCACCCTATAATTGTATGATTTACCATACATGAAATTATCTGATTTGCTTCCTTTGGAAACTTTATATGAATAACGAATTCAAAATTAATTAGTAATGAGTGTAAATGTTCCAAATGTTATATCTCACGTTCCATATCCAAGCAAATATGAGACAACTACTCGAACCCCCCTCATGTGTAGCTAAACTTTGGTCTGTCATGTATGGCCACTTCTTGGGTCATATCATCGTGCAGTCTTTTTTGGGTTTGCCATCAGGGGGAGTGAGTTTGATTTAATTTTTGTTATAAAATTTGGGGTGGAATGGCCCTAGCGATACCATGTAGAAACTTTATATCCAATTCAAAACTAATCGACATTGAGTGGAGAGGTCTCAAATATTATTAAATGATCTCTCATTCCATACCCAAGAAATATGAGACAACTACTCCAATAGTCCTCTGTAGAAAGAAATTCTATGAAAATAAACGCACATCTTTATTTTTTTTTCCCCAACCGTGATTTTTTTGAACCGTCCTATAGGTATCGACTGCGTACCGACTGGCGTCATGAACCCCGTTGTGGGTCCTAAACGTCAAATTCCGAGTGGGCCTACTCGGGAATCGATGCAATCAAACGACTCTATGAGCTCGAGCCGACAACGGGTCCCCGACGCCGTCTGTACACGGTCTGTACAAAAGGGGTCAATAACCCTTGTTTTTCCCTTTTTTTTTTGTTTTATTTTTTATTTTTGGTTTTGTTAATCATAAAGATCAAATGATGAAATCAATACAATCGGAGAAGAAATGCATTAAGAGCGCTTTGAAGAGTACAATGACACTTCTACTACTGCTACCGGAGAAAGTGGAATAAAATTGCCTCAATAAAAAATAATCCGCATCATTATCCCAATTCCCATCTTTATCTCATCCTAACCAAGCACAAGAATAATTAATTTCTATATTCATAAAATTCCATCTGAATTATACACTGGACCTCACTTGTCGCCTCTATTTCTATGCATGTTTGTTTGATTATTATTTATACCTATGTGAAAAGATATCAATCGAACCGGATGGCTGTCAGACCGCATTTGAACCGGCCTTACCGTTTAACCATAAATAAAGCACTCCTCTAAAATCTCTTCTTTTGGTAAACCGAAGAGTGGTGCTAGGGTTACAGTTCGATTCTGCTCGCTTCGTCTCCTAAACGCTCGTTCTCCGTCCACAGGTTTGTTTCCATCTTTTTAATGTTGTGCTGGAAGAAAATCTCTCTTTCTATCTTCAAATTGAGTGACAATGATTTTTAAGATTTCGAGGACGAAAATTTGTCACTGCCGAAGAATCAACCGTAAAGATGTTTTGTTCTTACCTTAGCTTTACGAATTCCGAGTGTTTTTTGTATTTTTGTCCTCCGCTATAGATTGTTATTGATTTTAGTGGCATATTCTGCTTGTTTTGTTATTCTACGGGAGTGAAATCCGTGTAATTGCAACACTGTACCCTGTATAAAAAATAATGGGTCTGAGACGAACATGGGTGGCGGCCATAATGCACTCCTGCTCTTTATCTGGGTCCCGAATCTAGAGAGAGAGAGAGAGAGAGAGAGAGAGAGAGAGAGAGAGAGAGAGAGAGAGTGTTGAGGAGCACTTTGTATGAGAAATGATACTTGATGACCTATCCAATCCCCGATTCAAATACCCAATCTAAGTAGAAGTTAATCAACTACCTCATTCATGAGAATCATAAATTTCAGGGTCAATCTTACAAAAGGAAAATGTTGAATGTCTATGAAAATTTCTTGAAAAATGGTTCTTGGATATGGTTCTTCAGTTTATTCAAGCTAGCCTGTTCTACAAAATCACCCCTAAGGCTATGTTTGGATGCCAATAATATCGAATGGGAATGTAACTACTGGTTTACGTTCCAAGTAGTCCTTGTCTGTCCCAGTAATCCTATTCAAATGCCTAGACTTATGGGACAAGTCTTTGCTTATGTTGGATTTTGTTCCCTTTGAAGATATGAGCAAATCCCTTATGACTGGGGAGTCGGGGATCATCACTTGACTTTTATGTTGGAGTGGTTATTCGTGTCATCCGTTTGGTCTTTGGTGAGCCTCACGCAGTTATAGTTTTTCTTGCCTAAGCACCTCATGTCCTAACTGTCCTATTTCAATCCTAACTCAAGAGTTATCTCCTTGATTTTTGAAAAAATCGTGTGTGAAGAAATTTGCAATTGTTACACCATTAAATTTATAACCAACTCTAGTATAACATTTAATGGAACATGCTCGTACACAAACTTATTAAGAAGAAAAAGAAAAAGAAAGAGTCTACTTTTTTCATGTTTTGTAGGTATTGTTTTAATTGTTGTAATGTCATGGTCCGTTTTGGAGTTGAGTAGTTGACTGTTTTGGAGTTGACCTGAATCATCTGCAAGCTGGCGTACTGTCTCTTATCATATATTATTTTCCAGTTTTCTGTAAGTTTTGATTTTTAAATGTTACATGAAATGCATTTTGACTCTCAATACAATAACCATGAGAAATTTTCGGAGTTAAGGTAGATGAATTCAAAAAACTTGTAAAGTTAAAGTGAAAAGGTGAAATGTTTATATCATGGTGTACGTGGCGTCTTTAGTGCTTACTAATACAATAGATAAAAATTCAGTAATCAGAGAAATTGTAGATGCTGGTGTCTGTGGTTGTCTTCTAAACTTTTCGTCACCGAGAGATCGAGCAACAAAATCCCACCAAAATGTGCTACAAATTCCTCTCTTCAAGCACGACCAAGTTAAAAAGCATGCCGAACAAAATTAGGATCATTAGCATGACCACTGACAAGGGTTGTGACCCCTGTGCCCTTGGTTTATATGTGGTCTTGATGTCTTGGGCTTGGGCTTTTCTTATGATGACACTGCTCCTTCAAAATTATGGATATGAATTTGGATGCGTACTCTTTTAGATTATTAATAGGGTTACTGAAAGAAACAGGTCTGTGATTTTCTGTTGCAGAATTGATCAAAGATGAATTCGTTCTCAATTACGCGGAAAAAGACGCCTTACGAGAAACACAAGGAAGAGGAGGAGGCTAAGAAAAAGGTATGGGTTTTTGGTAGTCCTTCTAAAACGTATTTGTTAACCAAAATATAGCGCTATTGATCACGTTACGGGGTTTCGTTTTTCAAGAGAGCGCAAGATGAAACAGCTCGTTTGTATCAAGAGTTTGTGGAGTCATTTCAAGGGGATGCTGGGTCCAAGACATTTGTCAGAGGAGGGACAATTAATCCCAATGAAAAGCTGAAAACTGAACCAGAAGGTCAGTGATGCTGTGGGACTTTCTTTCAACCTTTCTTACATTTGTTTTCTGTAATAATTACTTGTTCAATATATTCTTTCTTTGTTATGCACTATGGATTAATAAGTAATTTTCTTTTATGTGGACAAAAATATGGGCCCTTTTATTCATTCCCGGATGGCAGGTGGAAATTCCAAAGATGAGGTATCTGGTTCAAAGAAGGGGAGTAGGTAAATAAATGCTTTTGACTAACCATGTTATGGTGCTGTGCAATAAGGCATTTTGAGTAGGGAATTTATGTCATTGTCATATGTTCAGAAGTAGATCTTATTGCTTAGGCCTGCTAGTTTAAGGAAACAAAAAGAATATTCTGATTACATTATCAGACATTTCGCGTTAATATGCAGTTATCATGTTTACAATGGCATTCTTGTACTATTATAGAGAAAAAGAGTGAATGCTAATGTCTCTTAAGACTTGCATAGAAGCCCAAGTGGTTTAGCTGGGTTTTTTTGTAAGAGAAAGCTTGGTTATTTGATATTGGAGAAGCAACTGATTTGATAGCCGTTTCAGGAATCTGGTAATCCATGATTCCAGATAAAAGAAAGTGCGTTTGAGACAGGCTGCCCTGAATCATGACATTTTAATGAGTATGTGTAGATTATGTGAGCTTGATATTGTCTGCTATTTTTGATATAATCAGTTGGCAATTAGTGATAACAAATATTAGCGAACAATTACTTGTCCACAAAACAAAATTATCAACTTAGAACAAACTGTCCTCGTTGTCAGAATGCTATTTTTGTAGTCTGTCTTTATTTTCATTTGGTCTACCTCATTAGTACGTTACGTGTTGTAAGATACGATAACCAGTGTTACAAAATGAAGAAATAATATTCCCGCTATAAAATGTAAAATCTATATTGAAATGTAAAGTACTGGTTTTACCTTTTAACAATAAACTCTTTGTTGGTTTGGTATGTTGTAGAGTATTATATTCTAATCTTGACTTATAGGAGTAAACTATCTTTAATAGTGCAGCTTTATCTAGCCCACCTGAAATCCAAAAGTTAAGGGATAGAGACATGCGAAAAGTCTTAGGAAATGAGCTAAGCTAGACCTTTTTCTTAAGCTGTGGTTTCTATCCATTTTAAATTATCCCGTTGCTTTGGTCATAATACGATTGCCCATTGCTTCAGTGATAGCATGCTTCATTCGTCCCTCGATTGGGGAGACAAGGAAGGATTTACAACATCTTTTTCAATCTCCTGAAGTTTTAGTTTTAGCGGGGGCTCAAATATTGCATTTATCTTGGGCCTTCAGGGTGCACAATTGCTCGTCTTGGAAGCCTATACTTTAAGTGGTTTATGTGATGTGGGGAATGCAGTGCGATAAGATCTTACTTGAGGAAAAAACACTTCAGTCATTTGATATTACAATTTATCACCATCTTACAATATGTCGATCTGATGCATTAAATTGGAGACTATGTATCTCATTTTATGCCCTTGGTGTTAA
The DNA here is from genome assembly GCA_020921065.1 of Vaccinium darrowii. Lineage (NCBI taxonomy): Eukaryota > Viridiplantae > Streptophyta > Magnoliopsida > Ericales > Ericaceae > Vaccinium > Vaccinium darrowii. The sequence goes on from CM037160.1 coordinate 37,374,156, forward strand.
TATAATAGGTGTTTGGAGTCCTCACTAAGTAGTTTTTGACCATTTTGAGAACACAATATTGAGACCTAGACTCTTGTATCCCTTTTGGTAATTGTCTCTAATGAAATTCAATCCTTGATTTGGTTGCATCTGGATCAAAACAAAGAATTTAGCATCTGAATTCAAGAAGCAGCTAATGTCATGGAATGTGTATCATGGGGGGCAAATGAAAAATTTATCATTGATTATTGTTTTCCTTCATTGCTGATCTTTCTTGTAAACCACGTTTCTTACCTACGTTTTTGTTCCACATCTTGCCATTGGGGGATTCAGAATGTAGTGGTGCATGGGCACTCTGCACCATGATAATTTTTTCCACAATCAACCATAATATGAATGGTAAATCAGACAAAATCAACAATCATTAGACCCAACTAGACTAGCAATTTGTTGAGCAACAATTTGTAAATCAACCCAAGTTAGAAAGCCCTAGTTCACAGAAACAACCATCAATGTTTGTGTGAGGACAGATATAGAGAGAGGTCTGACCTAAACCTTTGGAGTCGGTTCTTTTGGGGGTGGACCGAGGGTGGATGGTGCTGTGGTTGGGTTCACTTTTCGGTCCAACCGGCCCTTAGTTGCAGGCCTCTTATTGCAGTGATGAATCTACAGTGGATCCTCACTCTCCCAAGTTAGGATCATGTAGGAACTTCAATCCCATCAATAAAAGGAGCATGCTCTGAACTAGGATAGAACGTCTCAAGCATATGAATGCCAAAGAAACGAAAGAAGATCTACAAAGAGAAAAAAAATGAATCATTGATAAGATACTAGGAAAATCTTATAACTCAAAGTTGCTCAAATACATAGTCTAAACATAATATCTATTTTTTTTTTCTCGAAATTGAAACGTAATAGCGAATTGTATTTACAACAATGATATTTGCAATTGACACCATTTACCAATTGACATGTATAATGAAGCCAACAAAATAATAATATTTGGCGCACTATCTATTTTTTTTTTTTACTTACAAATATAGATAGATATGCTCCTACAGATGCTCCTGGCCTTAGATTCCTATATCCTCTTGCTCCCACGTACATGCACCCTGCTGCCGTTCGCGCTTCATGCTATCATGAACCTACCTTACCTAGCGCTATGTGCATGCCAGAGATGAGAAATTTCCTTTTGTCGCTCGAAAGCTGAGATTATCCAAGGGAGGAGTGAGGGTCCTTGAAGGGCAAGAAGCACTAGTGGTAGGGTTGCTGTAGGATTTTTGGGGAAAGTATGCTGGGTTGCCAGTAAGATTTTTTTAATTTTGACTAGGGGCACTTGACCTCATGTCACCAATTTGCATCTGCCCCTCCATGTTCTCGTTGTCAATGAAGAGAAATTATTTTGGTGGGATGTGCAGAATTTACCTTCGCGGAATTGAAAGTAATTTTAAAATCCTGTAGGAAATGAATTTGTGCTTTTACTGCTCCAAATATGGTAAACTGTCGACTGTGGTTGGTTGTTTTATTTTTGTGTCGTGCAAATTGTATCATGATATTTCTTTGGCAGATATGTTCCATCTTTCTTACCGCCTCCTTCAACAAAGGGCAATGAATATGAGAAGAAGGTCAGTGTTCCTTTTGAAACTTACTATCACGTACCCTATCCATGTACCATGTCATCGGCCAATGTCTGTATTTTGCTTTACTTGCAGAAAGAGGAGGAGAAGCCGAGGGAGAAAGGAAAGTCGAGGAACATAGATAAATTTCTGGAGGAGTTGAAAAAGGACCAAGAAATGAGGGAAAGGAGGAACCAAGAGCACGAACATGGGCGTGATGGTCGTCATAGTGAAAATTCTGCTGTAAGTGGCTTCTGAATTCAATGATAGGAAATTTTTATTATTCTCTTAGTTTGTATGTGTAGTTTTTCTGTTAACTTCTCCGCCACACTGTTTTGTAGCTTACTGTTTTCCTTGGTCATATGGTTTGACCAATTTCACATGGCTGTAGCCATAGGTTTTGCAGCATAGGCATATGAGTGTGTGGGACATAACGTCACTACACTGATCTAAGCATTTCTGGCACTTGATTCTTTATGTTGTATGTGGTTATCTAATGTTTGGATTATAAATGTTTTTGTTAAGTGTTAAGGAACTAGTCTCAATTGCTCAGGAGTGGAATGGGTGATCACTTGATAGATGCTGGGACCTCTCCACTCATTGCCAATTGGTTTTGAGATGGATATAAAGTTTCCGCAGTTTTCATGTATTCGTTTATCCATTACGTTATGTGCACAGCTCACAAAGTTTATATTTTGCATCTTTTTCTGTCTTGGGAGCATGTATTTATGAATGTTAGCTCACGAGCTTATATTTTGATCTTTTTCTGTCTTGGGAGCATATATTTATGCATGTTACATTGTTTGCAGTCTAGCCGATTCGATGAACTGCCTGATGTTTTTGATCTAAGCGGAAAGCCCGGATCATTTGATGATGTGGATCCACAAACAACAAACCTGTATGTCGGAAATCTGTCTCCTCAGGTTAGATTTTTGTTTTGATCTTTTATGTTCTCAGCTTCTTGGTGTTATGAAATGGAAGGCTTATTATTGATTTTGCTTTCAAATATTTAGGTGGATGAGAATTTTCTGTTGCGGACCTTTGGTAGATTTGGGCCTATTGCTAGTGTCAAAATAATGTGGCCTAGGACGGAGGAGGAACATAGACGGCAACGAAATTGTGGCTTTGTAGCTTTCATGAACAGAGCTGATGGACAGGCTGCAAAGGATGAAATGCAAGGTCTAATGACTCTAATAGCCTGGAGAGTTTATTTCTAATTTGGGCCTTTGGATGATTGTCCTGCAATATATCTCGTTATTTATATGCTTACCTCCGTATGATCTCTTACTTTCTTGACAATGAGATATAGCCACTGATGCAATATCTTTGCTATCAAATTATAACACTGTGATGGTATTAACCTTGTATTTTCACTTTGCATTATCTCCTCAAAGTTTAGAAACATTGATTACTGTCTGTCAGGCTTCATGTAGTGTTTTTTTCATGTTAGCCTCGTAGTAGTTAGTACTATTACTTAACTGGCTTCTATTTTTCAACATGGTTACTAGATCTCTACAGCAAGATCAGAAAAAGACTAGGCCAAGGTCTAATATTTTTTCATACGCAAGTTAAAAAGCTGGAACTTGAATCGCTATGTTTGAATTGCTTTATGATCTTGTTGTGGGTGGTTAACCACTTTTTTACTTGTGTATCTTAGTCTTTGTAATGTTAAGGGGATAAATTGGACTAACAACAAAATTTGTGCTCCAGGTGTTGTTGTATATGAATATGAGTTGAAGATGGGGTGGGGTAAATCGGTGGCTCTTCCATCACAAGCTCTACCTGCTCCTCCTCCAGGACAAATGGCCATTAGGAGTAAGGAGGTCCGTCATATTGTCATCAATTGAAAGATGAAATCTTGTAGATATATTTTTCTTGAGCTTCAGTAGTTTCTTTTGTATCTGCTATTAGATTATTAGGGGTAATAATTTCTCAAATAAGTCCAAATCAATAATTCCTTTAATACCACCTTCAGATCTTGATTATCAGAATCCCAAAATTCACGATTCACTCTTTTTTCCCCCCTATGATTCATGATTCACGAGTTTTTTACTTTTCTATTTGGAAATAGAGTCAGACTGTCGGTGCAGAATTGTGTGATTCATGGTTTGGTTCACAATCTTTGTTTCTTGCTACCGCATGATTCTGACCCTCTTTTTGTAGAAACTTTATCTCAGAGTGTTAGAAGTGCAAATAATCGATTCACATACAAATTTATTGATTATATGGTCAAAGGATTTAATAAGATCCAGTATGACAGGCTCTTAATCCTGTTTTGATTGTCCCTAGAAAAAGCATGTGGTGTATCTTTAATGTAAAATAGTTTGTACCTGTGGATTGTAGGGTGCTATTTTATTTAGAAGCGATGTGATGTCAGATCAGTGGGGCTTAACAATTCTGTTATACCTTGTTATTTAAAATCAAATTTTTTTTTTTTTTTTGCCTTTTTGGCTGAAAGCTTTCAAATGCCTTTAAATGGTTTCCTTTCATTTTTTCTTCTCATTCTCCTCTCTTGAAAGGTTTCTACGTCCATGTTTCTAATTTCAGAAAGGGAATATTGTAGGGTTTTTGTTAGGGCTTGTCCCACATTAGTTAATTACAACCTCCAAAACTATTATATGAGCCTGGACGGTCTTCCCACTTATTGCCAATTGGTTTTGAGTGGGATGCTTTAACATGGTATGAGAGCAAGGCTTTCGGAGGCTTTTGGACAACTCTGCTAATTGGTTGCCCGTTGTTTGTGCCTTAAGTGCACTTTGTTTCGTTGTTTGTTGTGGTCCCTATGTTATGGATCAGCTGTTTATCTCTCCACGTGCGGGTAAGGGGTCACATGTGCAGGGAGTGTTAGAGCTTGTCCGACATTAGTTAATTACAACCTCCAAATAGTATATGAGTTTGGGTGGCCTCTCTATTCATTGCCAATTGGTTTTGAGTTGGATGCTTTAACAGTTTTGATGAATCTTATTTTGGTTGTACTCAAACTCTCATCTTATGAGATGATGTAAATGTAATCATGACTTTATATGAAATTTGCGGGTAATTTGTATTGAATTCTATCGTTGTTTATGTTTTGTCATAGAATTGAATTGTATAACCCCATTTCTTATAGTTTATGTTCAGTGTTAGGAGTTTTGAATTTCTTTTGATTCTAACCAAACGAAATCAAACCGAGCCTTATATCCCAGTAGATTGGGGTGGCTACATGAATTGTTTTTTGCCATTGAGCTTTGTCAAGGGATACTTGTTCTCTTAGGCTCTGTAGACTCATATATTTGTGCACTTCAGCATCCAATGTCAATTTGTGTCTTCGCCTCCCCTTAGCGTTGCTACCCAAAAAATCCTATCAACTCTATTTCTACTGCTTCTACAGGTCTATTGTAGAATGTAGGATTTGATTCAAACGATGGTCCTCAATTTGATAACTGTGCTTCAAATAGAGAATTCAACAGTCATTTCTTGATTCATGATAGTTTGCTGATGTGATTTTTTTGATTGACAGGGTGGTACTGTTATCTTGTCTGGTCCATCTGGCCCGCCAGTTACTTCTGTCCCAAGCCAGAATTCTGAGCTGGTACTTTTTAACTTTCAGAGTTCAATTTAATCAATGCCATGTAGTCAAGTGTCTTGATGACTTTATTTGTTCTGTTATGATAATGAATTGACTTATTATACAAAAGTCTAGGGCACCAAAGGAGGCACAAATGCACAATCTATGCATGTAGGATCTGTAAAAAACAGAAGTGTAACTCAAAAAAGAATAGAACTGTAACTATTGTCCTAGATATGAAACTCAGAAGTCTGTAATTGACACACGGTTAATACCCAATACAATGAAGTTGACAGCAGGTCCATTTCTCTATATACACCACATCAAACATTAAGTAGCTAATAATCAGCAACTTAGACCTCTTACCCATTTTACTTTCTCTGTCTTATGCGCAGTATTACCCGCACCACCCCCTGCTAATATACAACTAATGGGAAAGTGATCTGCTTTTGTCTCGACGTCCTTGCTTATTACCAAATATTACTGCAGTTACATTGGAATTAGGAATGGTGTATCTGATAATGATAAGATCTTTCAATTGGTAGGAATGGTGTATTTGATAATGATAAGATCTTTCAATTGGTTACTATCCAGTTGCTGACCTCTTACCCATTTTACTTTCTGTCTTATGCGCCCCGCACCACCCCCTGCTAATATACAACTAATGGGAAAGTGATCTGCTTTTGTCCCGACATCCTTGCTTATTACCAAATATTACTGCAGTTACATTGGAATTAGGAATGGTGTATCTGATAATAATAAGATCTTTCAATTGGTTACTATCCAAGCAGCGAGTGGTACTAAACCTCTTTTCAAGGAAAAGAGGTACTTTGTGTATCGAGAATTCGTCTCAGATTCTAAAGTCAATCCACTGAATTTCATCTTCCCCCAAAACATGTATCCTATACAGGCTTCAAAGATGGCTCCATCGTCACCTCCAACTTGGTGCTCAGAAAAAATCTTAATGTTCCTGTTAACCTTGATTCTCATTGCCTGGCCTATTTATCCCTGATGCGTATCATTCCCCTGCAATCATGTATGAAGAGGACAAAATCTTTCTATAAGCTGAACTCCCACACTGGAAACCGTATAAAAGAGAGAACTTTTTTGTGCCCTACTGTGAATTTTACCATATTTTAAAACATATTCCTCTCTTTTCTTCATTTGTTATGACAATCTTCATAAACGTCATACCTTCTAAATTTAATCATCATATTATTGCCTTAATTTTTTTTTGTCTATTTCTCTTTGCGGTGTTAAAGAGGAGTAGAAAAAAGACAAGAAAAGCAAAATTCTGGCACCCTTTCATATCAAAAATAGGTTGCATTATTTAAGGTTGAAATTTAGTTTTTTTTTTCCCTTGCATGACGTCATTACCTTTTATTGGGATTTTATTTATTTTTGGTAGACTTCTGTGACTTTAAATCCAAAGCTAAGATGAGGTTATATTTTGATTTTTGAGAGATTTGTAACTTCATGGTACCCTTCCAAACCACACCCCGTCTCCTTTTCCTTTCTTTCACCCGGAGAAGGACCACAATTTACATTTTGTGCTCTGGTAAACATGTGAACGTGTTCATGTGATAAAAATCCTTGAATGACAAAACTTCTGGATACCTGACCTGTGTTGCCAATCTAGTGTGGTGGGTGCTCTATAATATCCGACCTCCATTTATGGTTGATCCTTTCTGTTTTCTCCTTTTTTCTTCCCAGTTGTATGCTTGGATATTTGACCAGATCTACTTTTTTTCATGGCCATTTTACATAGTTGTATGGAATGAGCTGAGCTGGCATGGCCAGCAAGATTTTGCTTCTTAATATGCTCTTACATTGTTTAAGATCATTGCCCTACTCTTCATGGAGGACAATAGTTTGATGACATTTAGGTGGCTTCAGCATTTGCCCCATACACTAGTAACTATGGACACCTACGTATATGATTCGGTACATTAAGGATTTGGCAAAATGGGGAAACCTAAAAAGATAGGATACTGAAACGGATACGGGCATGGCAGCAATACATATTATGTTGTTATGCATAAAAACTAATACGAAAAGCTAGTGTGCATTTAGCACATGCAATAATCAAAAGCAAGATAATGCCTCAAAAAGACAGTCATAATATCAAGCAAAGACCTTCCCAACATCAACTGATCAACATGAATCTGATTCTCTCTTCTCTCCTCAGCACTTTTGAGTCGTCTAATCTTTTTGTTCGTCTTAGCTTATCTGCTGTTACGAAGAGCTCTTGCTTCGAGTCCCCTATTCCTTCTTTCTATTTTCTTCTTTGTGTTACTAGGGCTTTTCTTCATTCCAGAGATACAATGGCTGTGTTTGGTTAGATAGTTTAGTTTAGTTTTGATGATGTTAGCAGGTGTAATGAGTGGAGAGAGATAGAGAGAGAAATGATGATATCATCAAAACTAAAACTAAAACTAAACAGGGAAACGAACAAGGCCAATATAGTTTATTTTTTTTGTTTCCTAATAATAATGTACTTTTTGCAGTTTGGCCGCATTAAAAGCCTTTTAAAACTTTATGTTTTGGCCCCTGCCTTACCCCAGAAGTATCTTGTTGTTTCCATACCTAATCCCAGCCGTATCTAAAAATGGAAATAAAATGTATACCTATCTAGGGCTTTTGAGAATCCAATGTGTTTTGGGCTGTATCGGGTGCATGTCTGTGTTCTTGAAGTATCTGAGATGCGTATGTGGGCATTTTTGGAGTATCCATACTTCATAAACTACCAATGCTAAGTGATCCTCCACTAACAGGACCCTGTTTCTGATCATAGGCATAGGCCAACTGGTCTTGAGTGACCTTTCCCCACGATAGTCTGGCCTTCTCCCATTTCACAAATTACAAATTCCTTTCTTCTTTCATTTATTTTTGGTTTTACTGATTATAAAATGTTATAAGGTTGTCTTGGTTTATATTTTACTTTCACATGAGTTTTGGTTGTGTAGGTTTACACTTACCCTTCACTGAGTTTTGGTTTGTATCCTTATTGATGGCTTGACGACCTGGTTGTCTAGGTTCTTACACCAAATGTTCCTGATATAACGGTTGTTCCTCCGGAAGATGGTCATCTTCACCACGTTATTGATACTATGGCACTCTATGTTCTAGATGGAGGTTGTGCTTTTGAGCAAGCTATAATGGAGAGAGGCCGTGGGAACCCGCTTTTCAATTTTTTGTTTGAGCTTGGCTCAAAGGAGCATACTTACTATGTTTGGAGGCTGTATTCCTTTGCCCAGGTACGTACTGCCAAAGCCTAATTGGCTGTTATCAATGAGTATGGTTAAAAAATTTGATTCTTATGTCTTACCACTGTCATTTTCATGACAGTATTTGTTATTAACACATGTATGATGGGAAAGAAGTGAATCTCAACTTATGTTTATCCACGAGACACCATGTTCAGAACTGTGATTCGTGGTTATTTGGTTGTCAACTTTCGATATCCCTTCTCCTATCTCTGGGTTTGGGACTGACAGTGTAAACAATAGAACGCTTTGCACAGCTTTGGCCTAGTTTTATTGAACCAGTATTAGTGATATGGTACTGAATTATGGCTACGGGCCATAATGCCGTCAGCCAATGGTCAAATAATATTTATCAGTATGCACATGTCCCTAATATTTAATTGTCAATGAAAAACAAGTAAATGGTCTTTTATGCATGGCAAATGCAGGGCGATACACTTAAGCGGTGGCGAACAGAGCCTTTCATCATGATAACTGGTAGTGGGAGGTAATCCATGCATGCTATATCTTCTTTGAATGTCTGCCCTTATGGAATTTTTGGTTAATACTTTGGACGATCTGATATGTAAGGTTGTTTAGCAGACCCACATGTATAAGCTGATAGTTATGCCTCTGTGTATCCAGATGGATGCCGCCTCCATTACCAACAGCAAAAAGCCCAGAGCTGGGAAAAGAGTCTGGATCTACCTACGCTGCAGGAAGAACCAGGGTAACTTAATCCTGGTCTTATTGGTTTATTTAAATTATTCTTTTGCGGATGGTGTCATAGTGAATGATGATGGAGATTTTTTTCTTAAACATTCTCCTTTTACACTTTAACTTTGCACTTTGCAGCGCATGGAGCAAGAACGAACACTAACTGAGCCACAGAGAGACGAATTTGAGGACATGCTGCGTTCTTTGACCTTAGAGAGGAGCCAGATAAAGGAAGCCATGGGTTTTGCTTTAGACAATGCTGATGCAGCCGGAGATGTAATATTTGATCGAATTTCCTCTACTATTCTGGGCTCTGTTGGCGGAACTACGTATTTCTGTATAGTTTATAGAAACATCTGTTTGTGTTTTGGCCCTTTAATAACAATATGTTAAATTTTGTGGATTCTTGCACAATAACACCTAATTATCCACCATTCCACCTCATCCGACCATATTATCGTCTTTTTTCCCTTTCATTTTTGTTTAGGCAATGATATCTTGATAGATATTTATTTAATTACATGAACGTAGTGTGAAGTCTGTGGACTGTTCTATCTCGCACAATTGATGGAAAGAAACAAAAGAGAGAGGAGATGTTTGAATCTGCATTAGTGTTTAGGGTTTTGAAGCTGGTCTAAGAGAACTTCAGCTTTGAACTTATTAATTTTTGTTTTGCTGTGAAAGTGCTTATATTGCTTTTTTGTGTTCAGATTGTTGAAGTTTTAACCGAGTCGTTAACTCTCAAAGAAACCCCCATACCAACTAAAGTTGCAAGGCTCATGCTCGTTTCAGACATTCTCCATAATAGTAGTGCTCCTGTAAAGAACGCATCTGCCTACCGTACAAAATTTGAAGCAACTCTGCCTGATATTATCGAAAGCTTTAATGACTTGTATCGTAGTATAACAGGAAGAATCACTGCTGAAGCCCTTAAGGTAAGCCTATATTTGAACCCATGTGGCTAGCGCTCCTCTATTGTTTTCCTGATAGGGTCTCATTTAAGTGTTTCTGACATTGTGCAGGAACGTGTTTTGAAAGTTCTCCATGCATGGACCGACTGGTTTCTGTTTTCCGATGCATATATGAACGGATTACGAGCTACATTTCTTCGATCCGGAAATTCTGGTGTGATCCCTTTTCATTCTGTGTGTGGGGATGCACCGGAAATCGAAAATAAGACTAGCTCTGAGGATATAACTAATGGTGCAGTTAACCAAGATGCTGCATTGGCAATGGACAAAGGAGCAGCCACGAAGGAACTATTAAGTCTTCCTCTCGCTGAGCTCGAAAGACGATGCAGACACAATGGATTATCTCTTGTTGGTGGCAGTGAAATGATGGTGGCACGATTGCTTTATTTGGAGGAGGCAGAAAAGCAGAGGGGCTATGAACTAGATGATGACTTGAAATATACACAAAGCCAATCAAGTTCAGGTCGATATTCAAGTGTCCGAAAAGAAACAAGTAGTGAAATGGAGCCAGTTGGGTTGTCAGGATGGAGTCATTATGGGGTGGATGAGATGCGTTCACAAGGAAATGGGTCTTCACCGTTGGCCCCAAACAGGCCTGTCCCACAGCCTGGGCTAAAAGCTTCTGCAATTGAAGAAAACACTGATCCTGTTTTGCCAGCTTCTAAATGGGCCAGAGAGGATGATGAAGATGAGGATGAGCAACCGAGTCCTAGGGATCTTGGGTTAAGCTACTCTTCTTCTGGAAGTGAGAACGGTGGTGATAGTCCTAATAGGGCTGACAAGATCGAGCTTGCAGAGCCAAGCATTTCAGCTCATCCTGATGTTGGAATGAATGAGGAACAGAGGTACTTTATTCTGCCCCTGCCAACAGTTGCCGTAGTTTTATTGTTTCAGGGGATGATGGGTTTAGGATGGTTGATAGATGTAATTACTTCTTCTTTTCTTTTTTTCTTTTTTTGGAACACCGGAAAGGATACTAATATGTCAGAACAAAATAGTTAAATGTTACTTAAATAGATAATCTTAGTACTGAAACCAGGTTTTAAATTTTCTACCAGTGGCCTGCTTTATTTAGCCAACTCCATCAAATATACTTTAGATCATTCGTCAGCTTGTCAAACGTTTAACTATACTATATTGCTGTAATGCTGCCAGTCATGTTTAAATGTGTTGATGTTGAACAGACAAAAGTTGAGGCGTTTGGAGGTTGCGCTGATGGAATATCGGGAAACCTTAGAAGAGCAGGGTGTCAAAAAGTCGGAGGACATTGAGAGAAAAGTTGCAATCCATAAAAGACGGTTGCTGTCTGAGTATGGGTTATTGGATTCTAGCGAGGGTGCTCCAGCCAACAGTAAGTGCTATTAGCGAGTTTAGAAGATTCTACTATATGTGTTCAACCTGTTGCATTGTTTCCATACTCCTTTCTAAAATATGATTCATATGCAGTGTTAGTTTTAGCCTTTAGGCTAATTGTTTTCTTTTCAAGTCTTTTTTGTTTACATGTTTCTTCTTTTTTCTCTCCTCCAGTTGTACGGTTTTCTAGTCTTGAGTGAGGGTTCAAGTTCGGGTTTTTCTTGAATGTTGTTCAGAAATCAATGTAGAAAAAAGAAAGAAAGAGAATAAAATTAAATGAGTAGTAACTCAATTGCTTCTTCTGGCATCAGCTTCCTTATATGAGTGTATGTAGAAACTTGCTGAATAATCTTACTACTGTATTATATCTTGGAAAGGCTGAAGTTATTGCATCTTCAAAATAATTTCGCAACACGGATGTCGAAATTAAAGAACCAAATTTCAGTGTCTTCAACATAATGCTGGGATACAGAAAGTCAGAAACCATATTCATAACCTGTGCCTGTAACTAGGATGGTGTGGTTAACTGGGCCACGTTTGTGAATACTGAGACTTACGGAGTTGGTTTTTTTTTTGCCTCCAGATTCGAGACAACTTGATTGTTTCTTTTATGTACGTACGTGCATCAATTTTTTTTTTTGGTCAATCGATAGAACTTAGGAGATATCATTTACATCAAAACTCATATGAAGTACTAAGTAAAAATGACGGGACACAGTGCATTAATTGAGTGAGAGTCCATAACCAAGCCCAAAAACTCAACCAACACAAGAAATAAGCCCATCATATGGAAGAAACAAATAAAAAAGAAGGAAAAGTCCCTCTAAGGAGAGAAATTATCAATCCTTGCCTTCTGCAAGATTTGACCCCTTCACCTCCCAATTAGGAGTGTACAAGAGTGGCCAACTGAGCTAGACCTGTTGGTTGTGCATCACCTATTCACTACCAGTTCTCTTTATTAGAAGCATCATACTGATCCTAACTTCAGTTCTATCCGATTATCTTTCATATGCTTTTGGGTTCTTGATACTATCTCTAAGCATGAGGTGAATTAGAGTGCAGGAATTGAGTCCTTGTTTTTAGGCCCGTGGTAGAAAACACAAACTTTTCTTTAGGAGTTTTCTAGATACAAGGGCAAAAATAATTGTATAATGGCCCTGTTCGTTTCTCAGTTTAGTTTTAGTTTTAGTGTTGATGACATCATCATTTCCCTCATTTCTCTCTCTCTCTCTCTCTCTCTCTCTCTCTCTCTCCACTTATTACACCTTATCACATCATCAAAACTAAACTAAACTATCTAACCAAACACAGCCATTATTGCTTCAGCTTTATGTGTCGAATGGATGTAGCCTATGTTACATGGACTGGTACCAGTGGGGGTGCAAGTACATATCTAAGTATTGGATTCATCTAATTCCCTTCCGTAGGACATCAAGACGCTGAAATAATTCATATTTCTCAATCTATTTCTTCTATTTAAACAAGAAATGGTGTTTACTACGTGTCATGGTGTCTTTCATGCATTTTATTGGGTGAATAGCCTATTGCACATGTCAATTGTTGTGTGTCCTGATGTGGGTACTTGATAAATTTATCAGTCCATGTAACAAGGGATTATGCTTCTCTTGGCATTTATGTTATGAGGATTGGACCTCAGTTGAATATCTCCAAATTCTTAAAAAACTTTTTTGATCAGTCCGAATTCTTAAAATTGCAGAAAGATCATCTTTGGAGAGGAGGGATGGCAGAGATGGTTCCCGCGACTCTTCGAGAAAGCGGCACCGGAGCCAGAGCCAAAGTGAAAGCCCACCACGGAAATCATCCACCAAAGAGAAGGAGAAGAGAAGTGACTTGGACAGGGATCGAGAAAGGCACAGTGACAGAGACCGAAGTAGAGCTCGTGATCCAGAAAGCCGGAGGGGTAGAGACTGGGAGCGCGAGAAGAGTGGAAGTAGAGAAAGGGATGATCACGATAGAGCTGCAAGTAGAAAAAAAGACGGGGATCGAAGGAGAAGGTGAAATGAGTTTTGGTGATGAAAGGGTATCTCAGTAAATCATCGCCCGATGGAAACAGGTTTGGACATCTAACTGTTGGAGTTTGTCGGTGTATCGTCAAATTGTTGCTGCAATGACATCCCTCCTTCCAGTTGGTAGCCTGTGAAACAAAACGGCGTTCTGGTTAGCCTGTATCTTTTGTAGGCAAAATATTTTGCTTTGGAAATATTTGATGAATGTGGGTTGTATTCTTATGCTGAAAAGCTGGAGGCCTGCGTTTTAGTTGCCGTTCGCTTGTATTTTACGGAGAGATTTTCGGAGAAATTGATTCCAAGGCTTTAAATCATGCTTTATGTGATCTTGCTGTATTGCTCGATGTCTCTTATATTTTTTTATTTCTACCATGGTTGAATGGGCCTCCGGTTATATCTTTTTTTCGACGTACATGGTAAGCATTATTATTGTGGATTTACTAAGCAGAAGGAAAATGATAATTGTAATCACAAAACTCATTGTAGATTTTTAATGTCACTCAAGTTTCGAGAAAACTATGTCTCACATTTGGCACTATCTTACCCAAGTGGATCGCATCCTTTTTTCCCTTCATTTTTTTGGTCACTGCTGTACAGGTTGAAAACCCCATAATCTGGCTTCAATATGGTTTTTGGTTCAGGAAATATGCCATTGCAAGGATTTTGTTCTTGCTTTCCAGTGCCATTGGCTCAACGATTTTTTGGTCGTTTTATTTTTTTATTATTGTTTTATTTTTTTGGCGTCAAACTTTCAGTGATTATGGGTTTATCTCGACGAGAGGAATCTGGATTGAGTGGGGAAAAACCTATGGGTACAAAGCCTAAGGCACATAAAATGTGCAAGCCATGCTCGGGAACCCACTTTTGGGTCCCACACGAGTGATATGAACCGTTCATTATTCTTAGAACATTTTCCTGAGGGGCCCTACAAAAATTTCAGCTCAATCGGACGGTTAGAAGTGGTTGAACCATAGTCCCACCTATTGGATTGAAACGGTGGGACTTCTAACCGTCCGATTGAGCTGAATTTTTGTGGGGCCTCTCGGAAAAATGTTCTAAGAATAATGAACGGTTCGGATCACTCGTGTGGGACCTAAAAGTCCATTGAGTAGTATGACTTTTACCAAAATATTTTGAGAAATATCCAAGAAAAAAATGAAAAGACAGCTTAAGCCGACTTGAGCAATCTTTTCTTAAACCCCATAATCTTTTCGGCTTAAGTTGCCTTTCCATTTTTTTTTCTTGGATATTTCTCAAAATATTTTGGCAATTTTAAAATTTTTAGTTTTCCGAATCCTCACGAGATGCACCTATAATTACCAAAAATTTGGCTCAAAACTGTCGAACAAAAAAAGTTTTGAATAAAGACATAATTAATACTCCATAAATCCTTAAACCAATGGCATTGGAACTTGTGTTTCTTTGAAAATTATTATATTTACAATTTATACTACCACAAGGGAGGGAGAAACTGTGTATAATTATTGGGTGGCCTTATGGTATCTCAATATTTCTTGACGGACTTATTTTTGTAGGGTTCATTAAAATGTGCACAACTTCCGCTCTTCACAAAAGATGTATTGTGGAGTTCTTGGAGTACCACGTGATGGTGTCCCGAAACCACTAAATAATTACTACAGAAAGGCACAAGATGGAAACAAGATTGTGTTTCAAATGTAATTATGTCTCAGAGATTTTCTTTTTGGATAAGAAGTAAGAAAGTGAATTTCTTTTAGGCCTAGGAACACAGATTATTTGCAGGGAACGTTTCATGGCAGAATATATATAGCAAAACTTGCCAAACCAAGCAGAATATATATAGCCTACTGAGTAGCTGTTCTATGCTCCCATGCACTGGGGAGAGGTTCAAGTCTTTACCCACCTCATTTTTCTTCCCCTCTAACGCTAACACCGGACTACTAACTGATTTTTGAGACAATGAAAAAGACGTCTAATCTAACCAAAACTATCAAAACCTGAAAGTAGTCATTTGTAGACCATCCCAATCATGAAAAACGGGCTGGGCAATCAGCGGCCGAGTTTCCTAAGTAACCATTTTTTCCGAAGGTTGACGTCCAAGGCCAGAAACGTCTTTGCTTTTCTCTCATCCTCCAAAAGATCACAAGCGTCCAACAGTAGCTCGTCATCAATGTCTGATATGGCTTGAAGCGCATCAATGGCGTTTTCTATTGAAGCATAGCTCTTCTCTTCTTTCTTGTCCAACATAGATTCTGCCACCAATTTCGCTAATACACCTGTCTTTTCACTCGAAGGCTCTTGTATTTCGTGAAACGTTTTCTGCACTTTGCCAGATCGTCCTGAGGCTGATGGCTCAGCAATTGATCTCTTTTTCCCTTCATCTGAGTTGTCAATGTCTGTACAAATTTGTACATATCCCGAAATTTCATCTATGCTGATGTCCAGGGCCATATCGTCAAACTCCATCCCTGGAAACTGACAACTTAATCCTCCATCGGCTATCCCACTTCCGAAAAGTAAACACAAGTCATTGAAGTATCCTATGATTTTATTTCTGTAAGTGATTGCATCGGGGTGTTCCTGCAAAAAATCTCGTATGTAAAGAGCATCGGCAAAAATAAACCGCACTCAAATAAGAAAAACAATTCAATAGGGAAGATGAAGGTGAAATTTCACCTGAGCAGGCCGATTAGAAAAAAAGAAGTAACAGCCCCTTAAAAACTAGATATAACAAAAGCAACCTCTAAGTGAAGAATAAATGTACCTTTATGTAAGCTTCCCATACATCATCATCGGCCACAATTATTTGCTGAGTTTCATCCCATGCAAATCCATTTTGATCCAGAAGACTGTTGATGTCGTTGTACTCTTTCATCAAGCTCGTATACCGATTTTCTAGCATGTATATGTCAGACTGAACACCAAACTTTTCGCTCAATGATGCATTTATGAATGCCCAATCTTGCTCATCAAACGTTTGACTGATCTCATTCCTCCCCCGTATTTGATCCAAGAGGAGGTCAATAAGGTAAATGTCCATTTGCATTGTCCAATCAAGTGCTGGATTTACACTGGCAAGGGACTGGTCATCCTTCTCTTCACCTAGAAATTGTGAACGACAAACGTATAAGGCTTTATTTTTCGTTCACACTTCTAATACATAAAGAGCCACTAGTCAAATGAGTGAAGGAGAAAGGCTTCCTCATGCAACACGGATTTTCTTAGAACTGATAACCCAAACAAATGGATCCTAATCCCACTCTTATCTGCCAAAAGTTTCAAAAACACTGCACGACAGGTTACTATGTATGTTGCTTAATACTGAATGGTGTAGTTCTCCTGAAACCCTAGCTAAAAGAACCTGATCATGTCAATATAAATTCATCTAATATTCTAAATCTCAATCAGTAAGGTAAATAATCACTCTGAGGATAACAAGACGAAAAAAAAATAGAATTATGTGCGAGTGTGTTTTCTTGTGTGTGTGTGTGAGAGAGAGAGAGAGAGAGAACACTCGTTTACACTTGTTTGCCTGTGAATTACAGAATTTCTTGCCATATTAATACATTATCCGTAATAATAGATGAAGCATACCAATCATCAGAAGAGGGGCTTCACTCTCAGGGTCATTGCGAGCACGACGACTGTATCTTCCATCACAACCGTCTTGTCCATATATAACACACAATTTTTTATAGCTTGGCACGGTCTTTACTCTATATGATCGTGCATCAGGATGTGCCTGCGTGCACAAAACACTTGAAAGAATAGAACAAGGCTTTAACTGCAAGTCTGCAACAATATCCAAGTGAATAGAAGTTCACCTCTGTATAGGCATCCCAAATATGATCTGCAGCTGTCACCATTTCCCGTGTTTCATCCCAAGAAAACTCATTTTGCTCAAGTAGAATCTTAACGTCATTGTACTGCTTCCTCAGATGTTTGTATCGATTCTTCAAGACATCTTTGTCATAATGAGATTTGAATTTGGCATTGAATGACGTAACCATGTCAATCCAAGCCTGGCTAATGAATGTCTGTCCAATTTTATTTCCTTTATGCACTTGATCTATTAACAATTCAATGAAGCAACGATCCATTGGTGGTGTCCAGTATGTTCTTGAACGTTCACCGCCTACAGAAACCAGAATCATGTTTCTAGGACTACTCATTCACAAATGGATTTAGGGTTTCAAACGGTATCTGTCTTTTAACACACCACATACAATCTCCTAAAGGAGCTGAGACAAAAAAAATAAAATAAAAAAGAAAGTACAAAACTTCAACAAACCATAAATTCTCATAACATTCCCACTATTGACCACTCCCAACACACCAAATGGAGGAAACAGGAAGACATCAATCATATTTACCACAAAAAAGGAAGAAACACAAAACAGGAGCATAACGAAAGAAGAGAACGGAACGTAAATGTTAGCTTCTGTTCCACCACAGTTTCTCACCTACTTTCTCAATATCCATTAAGCCCAGCAAGCCCCCGGGCTTGGGGGACCCCCAGGGGCTGGGGCAACAATCAAAAATATTTCTTCTGAACCCAAAAAAAAAAAAAAAAACTCAGTTACAGTTGCTTATCCCGGACCGTATTTTCCATAAACAAACTTAAGCAAAGACTTTCTTTACTTTAATTTATTTAACAAAAATAAGAAAGTACCACCATTTTGAATCCGATAGCAATGCCAGAAAATCAAAATTCCAATCATATCAAAATCTAGATTTTCAGCTTTAGTAGAAAACACAAAACTGCACATTTTTCTCCGAAAGTGATGGTTTCAAACTTCACATAGAAACCATGCAAAGGTGTAGTTGCTATTGGTAAAATCCAAGGATCAATTACAAGGACTTTTCATTCTGTAAATTGATATTTTTCACAAAAGTCATTTTTCTATACTTAGCCAGATTTTTTAGAGACATACAAGGGTATTTTTCTTGGTTCCTTGGGCTCCTGGGTACTGACCTCCGATTTTTTGGTCTAAGAATGTGAAACCCGCCTCCGTCCCAACATACTTGGGGAGAATTGATTATCGTCGGATATAGTAAAAACCAACAAGAATTTGCTTCAAAAAATGCAAGGAGAAGTTTTTTTATAATCGGATTGTGTTAATCATAAAGCACTATAACCGGGGTTCTATTTTGATTTTGATTTTTTTGATGTAATTCAAGCTAAAAACACAATTTAACCTTGAATTTTTTTTGGACTTGTATGTCTTTTATTTTTTATGACTCAATAGCAAGTGGGCAACCAAGCTTGGGGTCGGCCTTGGGAAACCTAAACATCAGAGCCCGGTCGGCCTTGGAAAACTTAAACATCAGGGCCCGCCCAACTCATTATCCCCCATATATTGGATTATGGCTGTCCAACTTCAAGAAATTCAGGATAATTGAAAATATACTGGTACATGTTCCGAACAACATAGATGCAATCATTTGTGATAAATCATAAAAAGTCCCAGCTAGGTACTGAAATAGAAAAACGCACCAGATTTAATGCCATCTTCAAGGTCTTTATCCTGATGCAAATCACTCTGAATCCCATCGTTCATTGCGTCCCCAAATATTAATCCCAAATCTGTATAATTTGGTAACACTCTTGTTCTGTATGGTCGCGCTTGTGGGTGTGCCTAGATATCAGTTACGTAAGCCACTTGTTAGCAATGAAAAAAGGAACCAAACTCTAAATTAAGAAGCACTATACCTTGATATAAGCTTCCCAAACGTCATCACCACCTACTACCATTTGTTGTGAGTCATCCCAGGAGAACCCATTTTGTTTAAGCAGAGAAGTTACATCAATGTAGTACTTCCACAGTTTCTTGTATCGATGTCTCAAAACCCTCTTGCTATGTTGTTGACCGAATTTCGAATTGAACAACGTTAGCATATTTGTCCATGCCTGTTTGCTGAATGTATTGTCAGGCTTATTGCCTCCTCCTTGTTGGTTCAACATCAGCTCGATGAAATATTGGTCCATGGCTGCCGTCCAATCTGTCTTCAAACGCTCACTACTTGAAGGAACCGGGGTACCAACTCCATTTCCTATAGAGTGAAATAAAATTAGTAAGTAACCCGTTGCTATGATAGATAATTCTCATATGAATGTGACCGAACTACTAGTGAAGGACTATAAATCCCATTGGATAAGTGAGATTTTACAGTGAGGGAACAAATAATAGAACATCCCCCAAGGTACTTTGTATCCCATGTTCTGTTGGATACCACATGGGATTGATATTTAATCTCAGCCACAAAAAGCCCCAACCAAATGTGGGATATGCTGTCCCCTTGGATTTACAGACAATCCAATGCTTTAATTCGAACAAACAAGCAGGGAATTAGTCTAGCACATCCTAATTCCTAACGTAATTTCAACAGCTGTGGCTCACAACAGGAAACAGTCTGCTGACTGAATTGGCTAAAAGTGTGCATTCAGTTTGGACAGCGTTTCTATCAAGTACTAGTTGAAGTTCATGCAATAATGAAATGTTAAAGAATTTGTAATCAGGCCATAGAACAAATAACAGGCAAGAAAGCGCACCTAAATTCCCTCCTTGGCTGTCATCTTCTATATCTACATCATGGCTTGAACGGCTATACCTTCCATCAGCAGTCGTATACCCATATATCAAGCATAAATCATTGAAGTTTGGCACTGCTTTATTCTTATAAGGTCGTGCATCGGGGTGCACCTGCATGTACTAAACCCTTAATAAACAGAAAATGACATACACAAAATTTCCTATATGAATGGGAAACGACGCACCTTGATGTATGCATCCCAAACATAATCATCAGCTACCACCATTTGTCTACCTTCATCCCAAGAAAAGCTGCTCTGGCCAAGAAGGTTCTTTATGTCATTGAACTGCTTCCACAAACTTGTGTAACGACTTTTCAGAACATCTTTGTCGTACTGAGTAGCAAACTTTGCATTAAACATGGTAATCATATCTGTCCATGCTTGCTTATTGAATGTATGGCCAGTCCTATTCCCCCTATGCATATGCTCTAGCATAAGATCAATAAAGTAGCATTCCATTGTTGGCGTCCAGTATGTTCTTGAGCGGTCACTGCTTGAAAGCGGTTGGCTACCCATTGTCTCTCTAAACACAACAATATAATCTAACTATATAGCTGCAAAATGAAGATGCTAGCACAAAATTCAGTTATTTGGATACATTGAGATTTTCAATATAAACAGAAAGACGTGAAATTTTCCACTCTAGGAAAGCATTTACAAATAGCAGCTTCATAGAAATGTACTTGTTGTCCAATAATGTACGACTAGAAATCTACAGCAACCAGAAAAGAAGCTAGACACAGCAATATAAGCACAAGACTTACACTAGTCACATCGTCCATGGAGTAAGAGTAGCTAGTTTATTTGAAGTTGATTTAAATGGATGGAATCCATATATAAACTGATGGACAAGGAATACATAGGCTGTGTTTGGTTAGATAGTTTAGTCTAGTTTTAATGATGTCAGCAGGTGTAATGAGTGGAGAGAGATAGAGAGAGAAATGAGAAAAATGATGATGACATCAAAACTAAACTAAAACTAAACAAGGAAACGAACAAGACCATAATAACTTGGTAATCTGAATTTTAACTGAACCCACAATTGATAATCAGAAACAACTAGTCAAGGTAGAATAGCAAGAGATATCGGGATTGATGAACCACTAACCACCCAAAAAAGGCAGAAACTCCATGAAAAGGTTAAGAGTAGTCATTTCGGGACCACAAAAGGCTGATTTGGAATGGAAACATATCTAGACCTCACCTTTTGATCTTATTCTCAAAATGGGGTTTGATACTTCGATCAGTTTGAGGTATCCATCCATTCTTTCTCATGAATGCAAGGCCAGTCCTATTCCACCTATGCATATGCCCTAGAATATGATCAATAAAATAGGGCTCCATTTTGTCACCCCAGTCTGTGACTGGTCATTGCTTGTCAGACTTTGGCTACCCATTTTGCAAGCAAAAATTTAAGTCCTTTTTATCAGTGTTGACATCTCCATTGTGTGCTAAGGCACAAGTCTAGAGCTCTTATACTTGAGCTTTTGCAGTATCATAATAAGTTAATAACAGCATACCAATAAGTTCTAAAGAAAAACAATAAATGAATAAGAGTGGGTTCCGAAATTACGAATAAGTGAAGAAAGCCCGGCTGAAGCACAAGGCAAGTGAGTTGCTTGCTTAAGGAATAAGGCCCCACCAATTTTCCAAGCTTAGGAAAGTGATGTAACTTGTTCGAGGTCTCAACAAGTACAAACGGATATGGACCCAACTAACACGGATCAAGGCCGAAACTATGCAGGAATCAGATTTTGGGACTGATTCTTGCAGAATCCAGAAACCAGGGCTCGAAATCCACAAGCTATGGGGCTAAAAAACAAGCCCTAAAATGCAGCACTCTAAGGCTACAACAAAACACTAAAAATCTGGAATTTCATTCATTAAAAAAAAACCTCCCTTAAAACATGTATTACAACCCCATCTATAGAACTCCTAGGGAGGTTACTTCACAGTGAAGTACCTAGACTCAAAAGACAAAACAGTTCCAGCCGTTATTTCTTACCAAAATGGCTGCTGAAATAGCCGATACACCTCCATAGAAACTTGCCAAAGCATTTTCCAAGAACACATTTACCAAGAACTTACCTCACTACCAAGGAAAATAACAAAAACACCCAAATAATAAATCCTAAGTGCAAAAAACATGAAAATATCCTACTAAACCATAAATGTATTTAAAAAAAAACAGCCTCTTAAACCGAAAAATAGATTAGACAACTTCTCGCACCTAAAATAATCTCAAATCTTCATTCCATCAGAAAGGCCCCATAGATTATAGCTATCAAATAATGTAAATTTCTGACACTAGGAAATCACAAGGCCAACAAAGGTTCAGAAAAGTAAAACTAAATCCTAAAAGCATGATTGAAAAATGATGAAAAACTTAAAGGAAGTCCTTCATGTGTTTGAGATTTTGGATTAATCTCTTGAGATTGGTTATTTTACAATAATTGCTTTCCATATTAGACGCTCTTTCAATTCCCATTTTCTCGCTCTCTATAAATCTCTTAAGGGAAAAAAAAAAAAAAAAAAAAAAAAACCCTCATTTGACAAAGATCTAGCTACATAAAATCTTTATTATCGTCCAATTTTTCCCCAATAGTAAAGCTGATAACAATCAATCATGATTACAAGAATAGATTTGCACTAAGATTTACAAATTAGTTTTTATTATATAGGAAAATAATTTAAATGCAAAAGCCTCCTCTCTTGATTTTGCTTTAGGCCTCTAAAAGTGTTGAGCCAGTCCTGCAGTGAATACATTGGACTGAGATTCATTAGGGGCAATTCTCAGTTCCCACTAAAAAATGGCACTTTTAAAGGCAAAAGCTGCAAACCCAAATGGGTAGCCAAGGAAATTTTATAATTGAACTACAATGTCTGATATAACTCCGCCTATGTCATGAAGTTAGTCTTATTTGCCACGCACCGGTTTTAAGCTCGAGTAAAAGAGGAGGGTTGTATATTATTTAGCTTAATTGCGCATAATAGACCCGATACATTATGACATGAATCCGGTTATGAACATGAATTAGACTAGGGCGAACACAATCTCTCATGTAGCCGACCCCAATTGATTGTCCGGTATCAAATCCTGAAATTGAAGTGGGTACAAATATTTTGCTTCACTAATATAGCCTCTCAGTCTGACAACCAAAAAAACTCTACATATCTTATCCTCAACAACACGGGATTATCAGGACATAATGCAATATACCCAGAAAGCAAAGCAAGAAAAGAGACAGGAAAATTCAGTTTCGAAGCTTGAAAGAGAGTTATGGGAGAGAAAAAGCCTGACCTGCCACTGTTTTGCCTTGTGAGAAAAATAAGTTTGGCGCGTAAAGGGCGATTGGCGAAGAGGAAACCCTACTCCGGAATAAGAGCAAATCGTCGAAGTGTTTGGTAACAGAAGCAGCCCTGCATTCATACTTAAATTTTTCCATAAGAGGAAAAAAAAAGAAAAGAATTTGTGTAATATACATACACGTGTGTATATGTATGTATTAGGGTTGTGAACAGTGATTTGTGTTTAATGGGTCGGGTCAAGGCCCACTGAAACCGAAGTTGGGGTATGGGCATTCTGCTAAAGCCCAACCAAATGCAATAATTAATTCAAGAAAAATGGCCCATGCTTAAATGGATCATATCCAATTATTAGGTTTCATCAGGTTCTGTCCTTTTTCTTTTTTTTTTTTGGAAAATCCTACTTTCAAATTATTTGTCTATTTTCATACTCACAAATCGAATTTAATTTTATTATTGGTTAGAAAATCTTACTTTCAAATTGATCTATTTTTTGTAATTGCAAATTAAATTTAAAGTAAAGTATTTTGTTAATAATGTTTTATATACTATTTAAGTTCAAAAGTTCAACATTGAAATTATTTGAGTAAATAGAACTTCAAATTTTTTTAACAACATAAAAAAAGGTACCTTGTTTTTATTTATATTATGGGGACGATAGTAAAAATTACTTCTCCGTCCATTTTTAAATGTCCCCTTTAGGAAATGTATATTTTCTTGGGCACAACAAAAATTTATTATATAAAGAAATATATTTTGGGGGAATTTGAAAATGTTTGCATTTCTATAACAGAGACTTAAAACGGGACAGAGGGAATAGATCAAATGGGAGCTAGTCTAGTAACGTCTGGCTTCCCACCCTATGGTTTGAGCTTTAGGAGGGCCTAGAACCAATTTATTTTTTATTCTTTTTCAATTTCTCAAATTCATCCCATTTTATTTAGATGAACATAAAATATTGAAACTATCTTCCATGGCTCGGCAATTTTTGAATTTTGTTTCCAATACCAAGATAACTCCAAATAATTCTAGCAGACTCTGTTGACTTTCTCAAATTATCTGAAGAATTACAGAATCGCGACTATTGGATGGTTTTTCATTCCATCAACATGAGAAAATAAATGCTTGGTCCACAAAGTTTAGAAAATGCGTAAAACAATGAAAAACGAAAAAAACAAAAAACAATACCAAGACGGAGTTGATGTTCTATTTTTTTGGATTTTTTTTTTTTTGGTGCTAATCGATAACATGTGATAAAGAGAATGGGAAGTTGCAGTGTTTCAACCGCTAGGACAGCCCTTGGTATTAAAGTGAAATTGAAGTTGGTCCATTAAAAAAAAAAAAGGATTTTTCTTATAATGGAAACCAAACAGTTCTTTACCATAAAATATAAAATATTGAGAAAACTTAGAACTCTTTCCTTCTGAGTTCATCCAAATATCAAGAAACTGCTAAAATTTTGGGTTGTTCTTTATCTCTGAGATGCTATGAGGTTAACCAAAGTAAATAATGGTCGAGACTGAATCTGTTAGATATTATGATAATTTTTTGTTACATATGACGGAGAGCTTTCATCCGAATTCGGTGTCCCGGGGCTCCATATGGTGGTTCATCGTCACATATCGATGTAAGGCCCAAGACAAACCCCACACCAACGCATGATGGTGGAGAGCCTGGAGCACCACGCTAAATAGTTTTTCCCTAAATTTTCTCTCATTTAACATCTTCATTATTATCATCAACATTTTCTCAAACATATACATCTGCCATTGATAGTCATGCTAAAAGATCAAAGAACGTAAAAAACAACTATATCCACTCTTTTGTGTGAAACATAACTCGCATAAACAAGGAAAAAACTGTTTATATAAACCATTTGTATTCTCTCCTTTTCCTCTTACCTTCTTGTTTTCCCTTTCCATGAGCTCTATCTTGTTCAAAAACAATGACAAAAGCATTTGCACTGGAAAAAAAATTCAAGGAATGAATTACTACAAGACACAACAAACAATGATGCAGAAGACCACTGCCCAAGTTCTTCATCAAAAGATCAACCTGGTGAGCAATGAGTGGTGTATCTTGAACGCAATCTTGTTCTGAATTCTCAAATGTTTTCAGAACTTTTCGTGTATGGTAGCAGACGAACCATTACCATTATCAGCAAGAAAGGCAAGTTCTATATTTTCATTTTCCAGAGATTCACCTTCTTCGGCATCCAGTAGATCAGCTGGAAGAAGGGTAGCGTTGGGATCGCCTCCGGGAATTAAATACAATAGACAAAGCGGAGAGACTCTGAATAAAGTCCGGATCAAAATCGCCAACCAGAGTTTATCAAAATTCGTTCGAGTAACATTCAAGACGTGGAGCAGTAACCCTCCTCCCCAAGAGGCAGAAAGAATACCCGCGTTATCAATAGACATCAACAAAGCAAAGAGAGTGCCTTCAATGCCAGGTGGACAAAGCTTAGAGCTGAGCACAAGAATAGGCATCCATTTTAACCGTGCGATCATTTCAGAAACACATGCGTCGATCACAACGAAGACGTAATCAGGTATACCAAATTTCAAGTTCAAGCGTAGGACGAGGCACAAATCAAGCATCCCGGATAGACCAAATAGCAACTGGGTCCAGAAGCATAGTTTTCTAAAAGGGTAGTCTTTGAGACCATATTGATATAGTATGGCCCCTATAAGGGCGCCAACTGCGCCTATTGAGTATATGTAGCCAATAGTTGCCTGCACAATAATGCACGGGAGTAAGGACTTAAAATCATTGTTACTGTGAGATGTGTAAATTTCCAAGTCGAACTTAAGCAGTGTTTGGTTTACTGGAGTGATTTGTGACGGAATGGAATGGTCATTCACTGGTCTGCCCATTGAATGGCTATTTCCCTGATTTGGTAAATGGTCTTTCAATGTGTAAGTATAATTGTCAAGTTTTAGACAACAATCGTCGGCATGAGCATTCCAAGTAAACTACCATTCTATTCTGCTTTTACAGTTCAATATAAACAGATCATTGAAATAGCCAACGAATAATTTGCAAATTCTTGATATTATAAAAGAAATCACATGCTTCATTTCCTGATGCCCTCTTAACCCCTCAAATAAGCACTGCTTTTCTCCTCCAAATCTTCGTTTACCTAATCCATCTAAATGTTTTTAAGTGTTTAAAAGGCCCTTCAGAATCCCAAGGGAATTCGTTTCTTAAAAATGAAGAACGTGTGAAAGGTAGTGAGAAAAGATATGACTACCTACCGCTGCATGTATGGCCCAGTAAACTGAATGGTACAAGATACTGCCCATGGTAAATTAACAGCACCAAGTATGACCAAATTGTTACCTCTTTATATAGCACTTATCTACCATCAAAGAAAAGGAAAAAATCATTGCTGCAATAAAGATTTACTGTATCAAACTTCCATTCTACGCTTTCTCAACTACCTATGGACATTTTCCAGACTTGCTCCTGGACTACAGACACAAAACAGCCATGCAAACGTGCAGGTAGACACAAAGAAACAAGTCCGTTATTATGCTCCAACATTAAGTTCAGATATAATCTGCCAAATTGCTCTGAGTTGTTAACAACTAGTTTATGGAGGGAGGACAAATACCTTAGCGAAAGATGGACCGTTTGTTGAATCAGTGAGCCAATAGAACATCCCTTGATAGATATTGATACTCAACGCAATGGATAAGTACATATATAAACAAGGCCTCCAGACTTCAGGGCATGTTAAAGTTGTCCACATAGACTTAGATGCACCGATAAACTTCTCAGAAACCTGCCCCCAGATTAAAACATCAGAATTTTGAGTTCATTTAATCATAATAATTATGTCAAGAGGAAAGCAGGAATACCTGTCCATAAGAAAAGTCAGGTATGTGTGGTTCCTTAAGCACAAGGCCAATAGATAATACAAGTCCCGATGGAATTGCCAGCAAGCCTAACACCCCCTTTACGCAGTAAAATCATCGTTCGACATGGTAAATTATCATACACGAAAGTGGAAAAAGTTGAAGCAAATTTGATAAAAATGAAGGAGTAGAAACTAACCACTGGACCAATTAAGTGAACCAAGATACCACTAAAAGAGAATCCCACAAGAGCCCCAACGGAGGAACTAATCCCACATAAGCTTTGCATGTCGGATGCAATTAAGGGATGAGTACCACTCTTTTGTGCCACACATGCATCAATGGTCACATCAGCTATTGCGACTCCAGCACTTCCTGCTGTTAAAGCCACGAGAGCAAAAACGATATGCAGGTCTTTGTCCAATGATAGAAACAGCATGGAGATAACACCAAGGGCACCTGCAATGAACATGAAGCAACTATCTGATCAGACAACCAATTACTCCAAAAATGGGTGTTCTTGCTAACTAAAAGACAAAAGAGAGCCATGTGGTACAATCTCTCTCTCTCTCTCTCTCATCAGACAACCAATTACTCCAAAAATGGGTATTCTTGCTAACTAAAAGACAAAAGGAGCCATGCGGTACAATCTGCATGGCAAGACTGAAAGAGAGCTTGAGCCAATTCAAAGAAGAGATATCTTCATTCTACATTATAGGGAAACATGATATTACAGGACATCCAAGTTCAATGCAAAAACAAAACAAACTCGACAACTAAACTTCCCTTTTCTTTTTTGGCAATTTGGTAGAAATTATCTTTGGCATTCATTATGTGGATAGGAATCACCCACATTACATCTCGAGAAAATAAAGGAAAAAAGGCAGCTGAAGCACCTGCATCTTTAAGTAGAAATCTTTTCTTCTGTAGCAACGATTTGTTCTACTGTCCCTAATAGAACCAAAGGAGAATGGTTGCCAGTATGTACTCAGTACTCACCAGGGCCAGTTAATTCAGAAATTGGTCATCCCATTCCCACCTAACCAAAATGTGCCATGTGTTAAACACATAAAGCGGTGGTGGAACACAAGGGAGTGGTAGGGGCATGCCCCCCTAGCCCACAAGTGAAAAAAAAGAAACGGGTATAATTGTGCACGAGCTATAACTTTCGCGTATGTTATGTTGTGGAACGCATTTTTTAGTTACAAATTCACAACATAATCATGAAACTTAAGGAAGTTAAATCTACTAAAGGAAGTCAGAATGGCATGTTGCAAAAGATTGTCATTCTTAATGACGCAACTTTGTGACCCAGAAGGAAATGATACATGCTATGCCCCTGATATGCAAAATCCCTTACTAAGCATCTTGATAAATTCCTTTGACTTTTATGCAGAATTTCAACAAACAAGTTAATAGAACATCTTCTGAGTATCTTTTGAACTTCTGTTGAGTTCAGAGTTCTAACAGAAGTATTAGAAAAGATTGGCCATTTGTTGTGGTCATCTACATATCTTTTCGTTTAGATAATGCTTCAATTTACATTTATCTTGGTTTTGGGATAAATAGTATTTTTGCGATTCCATTTGCTGCACATAGAATGTGGCTGCTGTCCATGGCCATAATTTGTGAACTAGTATGCATCTTTGAACTTTGTGGTTTGGTTGTACTATATATTTGACTATTTGAGAACTAATGAAACCTTAGTTTACCCATATATGTACTCTCAAGTCCAAACTGAGTACTAATCAAACCTTAGTTTTCCCACATTTGTACTCTCAAGTCCAAATAGGTTTGGTAACTAGTATTACTTGGAAACAGTTACATAGCCATTCATTCAACATACAAAAGTTCAAAATTTCATGTTCTAATTTGACCCTCTCCTCGGAATTGTGTGATACAAATAACAGCAGATGTGGTGATCACGGACTGATGGGGTAATTCCTAGCCTCCTCCTTATTTTTATGAACTTTTTTGATGTGGTATGCCTGATTCGTCCAGCTCTGATCAAACAACCAGATTCAGAATGCCAATTTATAAGCTCTTTTGAGCTGATATTGATTCCCTCTAAGAAAAAGAAAATAAAGAATAGACTGCCGATACAGCACCGATGGATGAAGGCGGTTAGTCCTCCCAATACACTTGCCCTGCGCCAGCAGGAAGCGCCTCGAGTACAGGGTGGATGGTGGCCCCCATAAGGCTAACGATCTCCCTCAACACCAGCCTGGGGACTCGAACCCGCAACCTCGCTCTGATACCATTTGTTGAGTCAGGTGCTAACCAACTCATCTAAAAGCAACTGCTGTTAGAGGAAGGCACAACTTATTCTTAAAGGGCAGCGCAAAGCCCTACACTTTTCGGCAGGCAGACATGAGGTGCTTCGCAATGCTACCGACACAGCACTGACACGTGAAGGCGGTTAGTCCTCCCTATACGCTGTCCCGCGCCAGCAGGGCCACCTCTAGTACAGGGTGAATGTTGGCCCCCCATAAAGCCAACAAATTCAATCCCAAAAGGACCTCGTCCAAACTACTTAGATCGGGTACGGCAATCCAGATTTACTATTTTACCTGATCAAGGGCCACATTACCACTTGAACCATACAACATGTCTTTCCTTGGTATCTTGTCCCTGCTAACATGCTGTAAACCCCATAAACATGCTGTAATCCTTCTGTATCTCATGGGTTCACACAGAACAAACAATTATTATGGATGACATATTTCTGTCTCGGTACAGACCTCTACAAGAAAAGTTTTGACAAGGTACTAGATCTATCTCAAGTACAACCCCACTGAAATCAAAAAATTGGAAAAAGCTAAATGTTCAAAAGAAAATAAATAAATAAAAACTTTTACCATTTGGCAGCATCAAATCCATGTCTTGGATTCACAATCAAGGAACATCTTTTATAAGATTGACCTAAAACAATCCTTACTTCCACCCTTACAGGTGAGGTCAATCAAGATCTTATGTCCAAAAAAATACCTATGCGTAATCTAAATATAGAAGAAAGATGCAATATAACCCATGCTAAATAGGACATAAATACAACTATGTAAAATGGAAAACCACACGCCAAAGAATAATAGGAGAACAAAGTTTTGTTTTCCTTACCTGCCAAAATGAAATAAGGTCGCCGATGATACCCCAAAATAGGAACAACATCAGTGAGAATGCCCCAAATAGGCTTGACAATCCAAGGAATGTAAGTAATCCCAGCGTAAACCTGTGCTTCAGAAGGTTGTACCTTCTGCACATCCTTCATGTAATACTGCGTCCCTACCCTATTCAGAGCTCCACCCACTCCCTGGCTTATTCCATAAGTAACCACCACTCCAAAGACAAAACTCCAATGCATTTCCATGACAAGCATTCTAAACCAACGTATTGGAACATAAACACAACCACAGATCTCCTTCTTGGATTCATTTTCCCCCACAATCTCCCCGCGGATCGGAAGTTCCTCTTCCTCCACCATCACTGACACCTGTCTGAGTCAAAATCTCCAGAAGCCAACTCAAACCCAGTTCATGAATCACTGTTTCCTGAAATGGGTACCTCACTTAACTGACAGAAATTCCTCTAAAAGATCTGATTTTACTCAAAATAACAATAACCCACTTCAGAGATTAACATTTCCTGATATGGGGATCCTAAAAATGGATGGAAAGTGCTCCAAAAACCTTTCACGTTGCAATCTTTAAAATGGTTGTGGGATTTGCTTGACTCGCTCTAAGCTCAGATAACCTCAAACAAAACCCATGATTTCTCCAATGGCTATGGGAAAATATATGCAAAGAAATTGAAATTTATCACCTGACTTTGACAAGTTGGCGTCTTTTGAAAGGTTATCTAGTTGACTAAAACATCCAATCAATGCAATACTTGAAAAACTTGCAATAGTACTTTGAAATATCCTCTCTGCCAATATCAAGGTTAAAGAATATGGAAGTGGCAGATTTATGTGAGGAGAAGAGAGAAAAGGTTTCGACAATGGCTTAGATGAGGAAGAACCGAGGAAGGTCAAAGGCAGCTCAAGGGAATCCAACACCAGGGGGATACAGTTTGACCAAACGCCAATGCATCCGGTTCGTGTAAGGCTGAGTTTCCGAATGGATTTTATCTAGATTTTATCAAGATTTGATAAAATCAAGCCTTGATTTTATCCATTCAGAAAATGAGTTGATAAAATCTTAGATTTTTGAATGCAAAAATCTAAGATTTTATCAACTCAGTTTCCGAATTGATAAAATCAAAGGCTTGATTTTATCAGATTTTGATAAAATCCATTCGGAAACTCACCCTAATGGGGAATCAGTTTTCTTGCAATGGACTAGTAGTTACGGTTTTATGGTCGAAAATGAATTAGGTAGTCATGCTAGTGTAGAATACCGACATTTCCTTCTTAAATTTTTACTCTGCTATTTTTTAATACTATCTATTAAATTTATATAATTGTCATCCTATTAGTATTATCCTTAGGATGTTATCCTATAAGATTTAAATCTTTATGATTTCATCCTATAAATGTAAATTGTACCATTGTGCCCTTATTAAATATTTCAGTATTATATATTTCCATTAATGGTTTAACATTTTCACAGCAACTTTTACCACTATATTTGAGAAAATCACATTGATTGCTTGAGATTGAAACAGTTATAAAATCCCTATAAACATGGGATTTCCAAACTCTACCCTTATCTCCTTTTAGCCTCCGTCTCTCTCAAACCCTACCATATAACCTCCCTCTCTCTTTCCGATCTCCCCTACAAACCCAGGGTGAGTTTCTGAATGGATTTTATCTAGATTTTATCAAGATTTGATAAAATCAAGCCTTGATTTTATCCATTCGGAAAACTGAGTTGATAAAATCTTAGACCTTTGCATTCAAAAGTCTAAGATTTTATCAACTCAGTTTTCCGAATGGATAAAATCAAAGGCTTGATTTTATCAGATTTTGATAAAATCCATTCGGAAACTCACCCATATATTTTCAAACGGTCGCGGCCCTCTAATCGAAGTCCACCCTTAACGCCACCATCGAAGTCCCACTCTCCTCAATGCCCGATGCGTCAACGGCATCCCCTCTAACTGATGGCATCATCTCGGTCACCCACTTTGAATGGCAATAAAAACTCATTCATCCTCGTTCACTGGCCGATGATAGAACTCTGAAATCAACCACTCCGATCGGCAACAAAAACCCATTCGTCCTTCTTAAAATGGGTTTAAGAATCATCGGATTGAATATGGAGCTATTTAGTTCTCAATCGAGATCTGATTCTGAGATTTAGGTCTCAAAAAAGATTTGTAAATTTTCAATGATTTGTGTGCTTTTGGTATGAATTCAGTGGGGGTTTTTTTTTTCATGGTATATTTGTGTAACCTTCTGTTTTAAGGTTTCATGGTATCAATTCCATGAAAAACATGGTCGATTTCATGGTAAATAGTTTCACCATGATAAGAGTTTTTAATAATCTATGTTCATCCTTTAAAAGACGATTACTTCATACAGTGATTATAGTTTATTGATTTACCATGTTGGGTTGGAATTTTTTGCTTTTTGTTTTTTCATGGTATGTTTGTTATAACATTCAGTTGTATGGTTTCATGATATCAGTTCCATGAAAAACACGATCGATTTCATGGTAAATTATTTTTAAAAAATTTCTGTAATTTTAAGATTCATCATTTGTCTCGACAACACGAGAACAATCAAAAAAATATAAAAATAATGATTGAATTTGAAAAAAAAAATTCAATATATGACGACACAAATACAAAAAAAAAAAAAGAGAGAGACAATTGTTTGGTATTTTTTCGTTATTGTTGAAATTTTTTTTATTGATAAGTTCTTACTTTTTAGACCACTCAGTCGGAACGAATGGTCAATCCAAAAAGTTTAAAGAGAATTAACAAAAACTCAGAAAAATAAATGTAATACCAAAAAAATTATTGGACTTAGGAAAAAGTCAAATAAAGCAGACTACAAACACTATTTTTATTTTTATTATTTATTACCCCTATCCAACAAAGATAGTCTATTATATATATATATAAAAAAAAGATACAATTTTCATATTATGAAATAAATTTTTTTCCATACATAACTTTAGAATTCTTGACATCAATTTAAAAACTAATTCAAATTCCCATCATGCACGAAAATAGTTCAATTTTTAATATAGATAATACACATTTTTCATTACGAATTAATTTGTAGACAAAGGGAATCTTGCTATATTATGTTGTAATGCGTGACGAATTTTTTTCTTTTTTTTGAAAAAAAACCACGAGGGCGTCAATTGACAGGGATGGGTTAACTAACAAGATTAACCAATCATTTTCTCTTTTGAAACATTGGGAAGTTACATTTTGGTTCCCCTGCCCTTGCTTTGTGGGATAATTTTTCCAACCTCAAAACATTTTAAAGAAAAGAATAATTTGGGAGGTTTTCCAACGAAAATGCGCCTTTTATAGTATTTTAAAATGTAGATATTATCTGGGAGCGGATGATCAAATTTCGTGAGAGCACCAAGTGGCACGATGGCCAATACAATTAGTTAATTATAAAAATATTACTATTTTAAATCACTTTTCCTTGATTTGATGAATTTTCCAAGATATAACAAATAATATCCGTGAGGTTTTCCTCGGGAAAATGTACGTATTTTGGTAAATATCATATTTTGAAACCTAGTACTATACTACATATGGTATCGGTGGATGATTTTTCATCAGGAAAATGCTGGAGTAGTATATTTCTCAATTGAAGCATTGGAAGGGCTTGATTTGTGTATATTTTTGTAGATTTTTGCATTTGAAAATCTAAAAAATCTACATATTTTATCATCTCCCCTCACCAATGGATAAAATCAAGAACTTGATTTTATCAATCCATTGAAGAACTCACCCTTAGTTCATAAGCAGAAGCTAGAACCAGCCAATAAAGCCAAGGTTTTGGGCTCCTAAAAAATAATAGAAACAAGGACTCTATACATGTAAACCATCCGGACTTATCTAGTCCGGAATCCCTAAGTTTGGGACTTATAGTTCTAGACCAAATTTTCATGATCCGAACAGTCCAATGTGTTTTTAAAGATTCTCACGAGAAATCATCAAAACAAAATACCAGAAAGGACTTGATCCAAGCAGTTTTTCACAAAACTATAGCAGTTTTGTTGGATCAAGCCCTTCCCTGTCTTCTTTTTTTTTTTTTTTTGATGATTTCTCTTAGAGACCATTAAAGACACGTTTAAACACATTGGATGGTTTGGATTATGCAAAAACACGCTTTAAATCCTTAAAAACACTCTTTCTTTTTTTTTAATTCGGGATCCTCGATTGGATATAGTTGGTGTGTAAACCATATGTGTGTGTGTGTATTACAAAGTCAAATAATTTTAAATTTTAACTTCTTGTGAAAAAAATAAGTCTAAATTAAAATTTTTAGTTTTAGCTTGATTATGAAGACTTAATATTACGTTTGGAACTAAAGTGGGAGAAAAATAATGTTCAAATAACATATTTTGAAGTGATATACTCTCTCCGCCCCCAAATTTTGGTCTCTCATTCTATTCTAACTGGATAAAAAACTAGTTATAATTTTAAATCGGTAATGAATTTTATATTCAATATGGATCTTTGTTTGATAGATCTCGATTAAATTTATAAGACAATGTCTTTAAAATCATGTAAAACAATGTAAAGTACGAGATACAATCAATTGAAAAATGGCACGAACTTCTAAAATAGACAAATAAATGG
The DNA here is from genome assembly GCA_020921065.1 of Vaccinium darrowii. NCBI lineage: Eukaryota > Viridiplantae > Streptophyta > Magnoliopsida > Ericales > Ericaceae > Vaccinium > Vaccinium darrowii. Next base: position 37,409,124 of record CM037160.1, read on the forward strand.
GGACGGAGGGAGTATATCTATTGTAATGATTTTTTATGAAAACTTATATTGAATAATTGCTTTACGCAAAATATATGAAGGGTCCATTGTGAAATGCTACTCACACAGCAAGTCAACACAGCAACTACACAACAAGGAGCCAAACGATGTCGTTTGGCTTAAAAAAAAGAAAAAGAAAATTCCAGTCCATACAAGAGAGAGAGACAAAGAAAACTTCTGGGAGCATCAAATGTTCTGAAGAACATAATAGAAGCCTCATCAGTTGAACACAAATTCTCCAAAAAACATCTCTGTGTGATAGCATTATACTCCCAAACCAAAACTAGCAGCCAATCGATCTACTCAGTGTCAACCAAAACTAGGGTTTCTGAAATTGAAACTAACCTTTATCTTCTTCTATTGGGTTCAAAACTAAGAAAGAAGAAGACAAAGGTCAATCAGAAAACCCAATATACAGTCTATTGCAAAACTGGGTTTCTGAAATTGAACCCTAATTTTTGTACAAACTAATTGAAACGAGTAGAGAGAGAGATCTGAGGTGAGAGAGATCGAGACCATCGTTGTGTAAGGTTTGAATGTCGTCCGTGTGATTCGAAGCTCGCTGGAATTGAAGGAGGCCTCCTCCTCGCCGGAAGTGGAAGTGTCTCCTCGCCGGAAGTGGTACGCGATGGTGGTGGTTCGTCGGCGGTGGTGGCGATCTTCGCTGCCTTCTTCTCAAATCTCACACCCCTGTTCTCTGTATCCAACGAAGGGAGAGGGGAACGGGTTTTCAGATTTTACAATTTTATGTTTTTTGTTTTTTTTAATCCAAACGACGTCGTTTTTGCTCCTTGTTGTGTAGTTGCTGTGTGGGGTTGCTGTGTGTGTAGCAACGTTCGGGTCCATTCCAGGAGTCCATTTTGGGCCTCGGAAACTCTTCAAGTGGCACTGTTTATCAGCCCTTGTTTTGAGGGATCATAATTGTAATTTTGGTAGAGACTGCTTCGTGAATCGTGAGGTTTCCCGTAGGAAAAGTACTTTTCGTACTTGAAATCTAAAACAGTATACAGTAAAAGTATTCAGACTTTTCATGAAAAAAAATCATATAGTGCCAAGTGACATGAATGGATTGGGCAACACAATTGGCTACTAGTTTCTCTCTTTTATACTCCCTCAGTCCCTTTGTCCGTGTTTGTTAGGGCATCTCTAGTGCACTACCTAAAATCACTACCTAAAGTGCCCTAACTAGTTAGCTAAGAAAAACCTCAAAAAATGGTCTCTAGTGCACAAAACTTGGCTCCCTAAAATCCTAGGTGGCACCCCTCACTACCTAAAGTGCCCTAAGTGACTATCTAAATTTGGGGAGGGACTTAAGGAGAGAGAAAGAGGAGAGAGATAGAGAGAAAGAGGAGAGAGAAAGTTGCTTGCATTTATAAAATTAAATCTGCCATTGTTTTTTTTTGGTTATGAGGCCCACTTAAATGGGTCCCACATACACTTTAGGAGTATTTTTAGGGAGCCCCATTAAAGTGAATTTCTTCTTAGCTAACTAACTAAGTTCTTAGCAAACAAAATTGGGTCCCGCATGTGCTTAGGTGTACACTTTAAGGAACATTTTTTAGGTAGTGCACTAGAGATGGCCTTAGTCTATTTTCAGAATTCGTGTCATGTTTTAATTTGTTTACATCTTTGAATTCATAATGGGTTTCATGATTTTGAGAATTTCGTATAACATAACTTATTGAGATATATCAAATAAGATTCATATTGTATATTTTTTAAGATTTGTATTGCAAGATATGTACAATTTTTCAAGAGATTAGAATAGTGAAAGTGGACAAAACACGGATGGAGGTAGTAGTATGGCCCTTGTTTTCCTCTTTTATTAGATGATTCACGAAGCTTCCTAAAAAAAGTAATGATATTCGATCAATTTAATATTTCTTCTGCAATGATCTTGATCTTCCAAGAAATATTCTACAATTGTTCTTGAATGGATTTTATCTCATTAAATCTAGTTTTGATAAAATCTAACATTTTTAACGGATTTTTGCAAAACTAGATTTTATCAACACTAGATTTTATCTCACAAAATCATTTACAAAAACACCATTATCAACCCTAGATTTAATCCATTAGGAAAACAATGTCATTTTATCACACCTCTAAAAAAAATTACATTTTATCAAAATTAGATTTTATCTCATAAAATCCATTCAAGAACAAGGCCAAACTGAACAATTCTGACCACGATGACAAATTTCAATTGAGTAATAACAAGGCATACTACACCCCGTAGTGCACCAATGCAGTACAGAGACCCATTGCCTCTTTTTTTTTTGGACCAAGGGTTTGGCCGTATGCCAATGCACTATGGAGGTGTAGGGCTTCTCAGTGTGCTCAATCAAAGCTTTTTCATCATGATTTGAACCGTTCAGTTTGTAAAAATTGCTAAACGCTACATGCATGTCTATTAAAAAATCAAGTTAATCGGACATTGATATCGACATGATCAACATATATTTGTCTCATAAAATATATTTTTAAGATTATACTGGCATCCATTTTTGTATACCTAATGTTGTCTAACCAAGGGACTAATGATATTCGATCAATACAATTTTTTTTTTTTGAATCTTCTAGTCAACGACTCTATAAACTGAACGATTTATCATGATAACGAAATTTCGAATGAGTATACCGAGGCGCCCTCAACCCTATAGTGTATGGTGCAGTACGGAACCCTTTATAATTATCCATCCTTACCTTTGTCTTTATGATCGTTATTGAAGTTACAATAAAAATTTTAGTTGGACTTTTATCTCCCCAAAAAACTAAAACAATGTTGTATAAGGCTGGAGTTAAATGTTACGCGTACGCATACGACAGTAGTTGAGTTCTGCCGACAACGGCGTCGGAGATGGTAGAGATAGCGGTGGTAGGTTTGGTGCTTTCACTGGATGTAGATTTGGTTCTTCCAAACCTCAATCTTTAGTGGACTCTTGGTTTTTCCACTACTCGTATTTTTTTGCAACTTTTTTTATTTTGTATTTTATGTTATTTTTCTCGCATTTTTTAATCTGTACTTGTCTTTTATTACGTATGCAATGTATGTTTCTGCTTCCTCAAAAAAATATGCATGCGCCTTTGTGATCGTGAGCATAAAACTGTTTTTCAAAAACCTCACAAGCTACTAAATTCACGAGAGTGAAGATGAAAGTAAGAGTGAATGATCCAAGTGAAAATAACTAAGAGGTAGAGATAACTAAATTTTTTCTCTCTTTAGATGATGCTTGCATCACTCTAATTTCAATGTCGCCGCTTGCCCGCTTCCAATCTCTCTCTTGTGTTTATAAAAAGGTATGTGCAGGCCAGCTGAAAAATGCTAGTCTTTGTTTTTTGGTTCAATGTCCCCTCTTTGTTCACTAGAAAGACTTTTAGGCTTTTTTTAGTTGTTTTCCCCACGTTGGGCCTCAATTATATAATCATACTTTTTCATTAAATTTGAATCTCAGATCCTAGGAAAATGGCTCTCTTTTTTCTCTCTGGAGCTGGTTAAGTTACATTCACTTTGTTCACTTCTCAGTTCTAAAAAATTTTCCAAAAAGATTCTTTTCCCATCTCTCATATCTCCAATCATTAATCACATTTCTATCTCTACTCATACCTCTCTCTCCAATCATTATTCTCACTTCTCTCTCTATCTCTCTCCAATTATTACACCTCTCTAATTTTTACTTTTTCTAAAAATCCATCCAAACACTATCTCAAAAATATTTCTCAAAATATTCTTCTTAAAACTCTCAACCAAACAAAGACAGTATTTTTGCACTTTCCACTTTCCGTCCGCCCATCGTTTTTTTTTATCTTTTATTCATTTGAAATGACAAATTTACAGTTTTATTAGCTCACTTTTTCACACATCAAGGGATAATTTTTTTTTTTTTTGAGGGAACAGAAACATATTATAGATAGTAAAACAAAGAGTACAAAAACAAATGACACTACCGGTCCGAAATACAAAAAACAACAAAACAAAACCAAAAAAGAAAAGCCGCTCAGCAACGATGTCGGACCCAACCTCCACTCGCAGAGGTGGGTGGCGGAAGGATCGCCTCTGGCACCAAACCCACACTACTGCACCTTCATCGCCCACCGCAGGATCACCACCGGATCTGCATATCTGCGCCTTCACCGCTGCCGCTGGAAAGCTCAGGGACCACCATCCGAACCGAACAGGGCCACCGTGCAAGAGCCAGAACTCAGATCTGGAACGCCAGATCTGAGTCTCCGTTGCACAAAAATAAAGGGGTGAATGAGAGAACATCTCGCCGGAAAACGAGAGTCTCAACCATCACACACCGAAGAGAAAGAGAGGAACCGAGAGGAGTAGAGGAGAAAGGTAAACCAGAAATGGGGGGATGGAGAGATGAGAGTGAAGGAAGAGAGAAGGAGAGGGGAACACTGGAAGGGGGGAAGAAGGGGAAAGGGGGGGCGGCAGAGGAGGGAAGGGGAAACCCCAAACCCAGGGCCCTTTCTCTCTCTAGAGCTCTCTGGAACCCTCTTTTTTTTTTTTTTTAAGGGATAATATTTAAGAACAAGAAAATGTTTGATTTTACGCCCACTTCCCATATTGCTTAAGAATTATATCTTTCAATATGAATAGTTTCTGCTGAAAAATTACCATCGTCCTCAACGTGTGTTTAGAATATAAATAATATAGTTACCCCTCTCTCTAACAGCTTAAGCTTTTAGATGAGTTGGTGGTTAACAATTTAATATGGTATCAGAGCAGGCAATAGATTCTGTGTTCGAACCTCACCGGCTACCCATTTATTAAATATTTGCACGTGTTTAGCCCGCTTATGGATGAGAGTCTGGCTACACGTGAGGGGGCGTGTTGAGAATATAAATAATATAGTTACCCCTCTCTCTAACAGCTTAAGCTTTTAGATGAGTTGGTGGTTAACAATTTAATAACGTGTAATGACTAATGATGGAGAAATTATGATCAATACAAGCTTACAAAATAAACGGATTGTATGCAACATACATGTAATGATTAATGAGAGAAATTATGATGAATACAAGGCTTACAAAATAAACATATCGTACACAACGTACTATAGTGACTAATGAAAAAGAAACTATGATCAATACAAGGCTTACAAAATAAACGGATCAAATTGTCACATGAGATCGTGGTGGATTCTATTTTTATAGAAGAATCAAAAGAATATGTTGATTCACTGCCGTTACCCAATAAACAAACTAAATTAGCCAAGAGTAAAGTATAATTTTTTTTCCAGTACTTCAACAAAAACTAAAATTGTTGCACCAGTTCCGGTTTGTATCGTTTCATGTCTTACGTGGACAAGGTAATTCACTGACTAAAACTCTCGGGTAATCTCAAAGGGAGTGGGGATCGATGGAAATTTCATTATGGACCCACTGCTTAAGATTCGAGACTTACAGCATGAACATGTGAATGTGAGTATGTGAGAGAGTTGTTTTCATTTTTCGTGTTCATAGACTTGATGATAGAGCCCATCTAAATAAAATTAATGATAAATAGGTTGGTTTTTACCCTCACAAAAGGGTCCATTTGATTATTAAGAAAAAGATAATCGAAAATTGAAAATGATAGAAAGCAAAGTGAAAAGAAAAGAAAAGAAAATTTGTTTTCTTTCATGTGCTTGGTTATATTTCGAATATGTGATGGAAATTTCAAACAAAAATTTCCATCACATAGTTTTGTTATAATAAAAGTCACAAGATAATTCATATAATTACGTAAATTAACCTTACATATTGGAAATATAACAACTTCCTTAATAGCAAGTAATTGCAAAGGGAGGTATGTAACGCCCCCAAAATTTGGATTTGTTAATAAGGAATACATAAACAATAAATAGGGTTTTACAACAGTAACCCATAAGAAAATACATAAATCTTCCTATCAAATACAATCATTATCGATAGGGTTGACTAGGTTTATTTACTCCATCGCACATCTGTCTATCCCGGCAGGATCCTGCTCTGCTCCGCTCCGTAGGCCTTCCAGCCATAGTTCTCTCCTCCTGTCCATCTCTATAGACTGGCATAATACGTCAGAGTCACAGAGCAACATCGTGGTATTATGCCAGGGTTACACAAGTGTAACACTGTGAGCTATAACGCCCAATAGTCTACATTACCCAATCTCTAACTAGCAATTCTAGAACAATAAGTTCAAAGACAGTCAAGTATACGTGTGAACAGTAAAACCGTGCGATGCACTATGCGGATCAGAGTAACTTGCGCAGAAACAGTAACTCATTTCAGTATCTCAAAACAATGTCACGCGTCAGTTTCTCAAAACAGTATCTCATTTCGATAACTCGTCACATGTCTCAAATCATTTTCTCGTATAGTGCCTCTTTCAGCATTCTTCTTCAAATTTCAACCATGTCAATATCTCGCACCACTCGAAAGTTATTGGTCCGCTTACGCCTCCTTTCAACTGGCGGCACCAACCTTTCCTCTCGAAGCCCCGGTGTCGTGCATCACTGAACCTAACCAGTCTCTTTGCACGGTCCGTCCGTCCCGTGACTCACATGACTATGTCCCGACTACCTTGTCTTACTGATCCCCACAGTACATTTCAAGGTCCGTTCACTATGTATTGTGCACGCTTAGCCCTTATCCCAAGTTCACACCATAAAAATAGGGCGGTGCCTCGCTGCACTACCGTATTACTTAACCCCAACCTCACCATGGCGCACACTCACATGATAGGCGGCGTTAAGACTGCATTACCGTTTTCAATCCCATTTCTCAATAACATATTTCTTGTAAATTTCATTTCTCATTTCAAAACATATTTTCATTCTCATCTCTATTTTCTCATCAACAGTTATTCAAATTTTCTCATTTCTCGTGTCATAACATATTGTGAACGTGCTCAATGCCATATGCTAAAAAAATAATGCCCATGCAATATTTTCCAAAATCTTTTCTCCAAAAATCTTGTTTTTCTCTCTTGAAAAACAATACATAAAATTATGCACTTTATTGCACCAACCTTTCCCCAAAAATAATATTGTTTCTCATACAAAAAATATTCCCACATGAAATCATGCACTTTAATGCACCCATTTTCTCAATAATAATAATAATAATAATAATAATAATAATAATAATAATAATATAATTTCTTCATAAATTTTATTTTCTAACAAAAATCCAATTTCTTCCTTTTTCTTTTAATACTCCACTTATTTCTTCTCTAAAAGAAATAAAAATTTGTAAACTATCTTTTTCTAGCTATTTCTTTAAAAAGACTTTATTTTTTTTAAGAAATTTCATGTCCAAAAGATTTAACAGCTTTTGTCGTAAAACTTTCTCACCAAAAATAAATTTAAACAAGTAATAAAAATCTTCTTTTTAGAAAATCTAATTTCTCTGAAAAGATACTTTCAAATTTTCTAGAAACTTTCTTTTTCCAAGAGACTTTGAGAAAATCTTTCTTTTTATTTAGGAGAATAATTTTAAGCAACTCTTAAAATTTCTTTTTCATATCACAACAACATATTTATAAAAATATAGCTAACTACTTAGTAGAAAATTGTCTAAAAGAATAACTACTAATTTTTTCTCTACATATTTATTAATCAAAAACTTCTAATTTTTCTTACAACAATCTAATGAACCCAATGTACACTTTATTAGATAAAATAAACTCCTTTCTAAGCATACTCAAATCACTAATTTTAAGAAGAATCATCTAATTAGTAAATAAAAAATTTAATCACTTGCATTAACTAATTCTTCCAAGAAAAATAAATAATTAGTAATTTCCTAGAGACTTGTGTAGAAATCCATCTTCTAATTACTTCTAATCAACTTCTAATTAACTTAATCTCACTAAACCAACTTCTAATTTCATGAAGAAACATTTTAATTAAAAACTGATTAGAACCTCTAACTTCTTTTCAACATGAAATCCTTTCTTTTAAACTTTCTTAGAAACTAAGTAACATGCTTAGTCTCATAATACATGCATAAATTAACTCAAACAAACTTCAAATACAAGTTTAGAAAACTAATTAGAATTAACTAATTAAACTAGAATAAACTAATTAGATAGGTGGTTTAGTAAACTACCTTAATTTCCGGGTGTTAACCGGGAGCCGAAAAACAATCCTTGGTGTGGAGGCTTCTTAATCTACTCAACTTTCTTACTAATTAACTTAGTAAGGAGTTAATTAGGGTCTAAGTAAGTGGGTTAAAGTGGTAGTAGAATAGGATTAGAATAGGTTTGTTGTTGGGAAAAAGAAAGCACGCAAACTTTGTATGGGAGAAAGGTGACAAGTCAACAAAGAAGGGTGGCTTTTTATAGCAAAATGTTGCTCTCTCTCCCTTCCTCAATCTCACGGCAATTTCTGCCCCTTTATGGCCGAAACATTCCTCCCAAAATGAGAGTGAATGTGCTCATTTAATGGCACATGGCAAGTACCATGTTGGCCAACTATCACCTTAGGTTTAGGCTAGCTTTCTAGGTTCTTATACTTGCAAGCAAAGGAATCTTGGGGAAACCAACTGGGAAAGCAACGTGGGAAGTAAGGTGTGGAAGAAATAAACCTCTTGTTGTGTAGAATTTTGCATAGTCACCTTTGTTATGGGGTGTTTTTAGGAGCTTATACACAAAATGGTGCATGTGCTAACAAGTTGTAGCTAGGGCTAGGTTCAATAGGCTTAGTAGGAAGAATATTCTTCTTTAAAACATGGAAGCATGTTTTGGGGAACTTGGAGGCTAAGGCTTTGGTAGCATGTGCTCATATTTAAGCACAATGCATGTGCATGTCAAACTAGGCTTTTAAGGAAAGAATCTTGGGCAAATTTAGAGCAAATATGGGCACCCTTCCCCTCTCTATATGGCTGCCCCTCTCTCTCTCTCTCTCTCTCTCTCTCTACCGTCCTCTCTCTCTCTCTCTCTCTCTCTCTCTCTCTCTTCATGCATGAGTTTCTAGGAAATTTCCTAAACTAGAGAAGCACATGCACTAAACTTGGTGGCCAAGTATTTCAAGAAGTTTCTTCCCACTTTCCCTACATGCATATGTCTTAAATCTCCTAAAAAAAATTCCAGGTGAAATATAAAATTTAATGTGAAGAAATTTAGTAGAAATATCTAGTGAAAAGCTACTAGTATAAATATACTAGCACAAAGAATATGACTAGTGGCCCAAAATAGTATAGCCCAAAAAAAAAATAATTTATAAACGAAATTTTTATTTAGCAAAAATTCGGGTCGTTACAGGATAAATTTGGAAATTCCAGTTTTAGATAACTAGTTTCATGAGAGTTTAAATTTCCTTATCTTTTCTGCAAGGGGAAAAAAAAAAAAAGAAATCTTCAGGTGCGTTAATGGATTGTACATGATTCTTTAGTTTCTTGCGTTTCCTCTCATTCTGTTTAAGCTAACACATCAAAAGCTGATATTTTTCTTTTTCCATCGCTTTCTAGTATTCTCTGGCTAATCAAATGGACAAAGTTGTCTACATTTTAATTGTTCTTTTAGGCTAGAGACGTACTACCCTAAAAAACATTGTTAGAAAATTGAATAGATAGCTTTCATTTATGTGTATTGATGTAATTGATGTATTAAACATAAACGCAGCATGTCTTTATATAGGCTACAAAACAATCAAATTATGAAAACATTCATAATAAAGAAACCTAGAGTACTACTTAGGTTAGATGAATAATATCCTAACATCCCCTTCAAACTCAAGTAATTCTACTTACTTGAGTTTGAAAAAGAAACTAGGAGAATCTAGGAGCGAAGAGAGAGAGCCAGGAGAAACCAAGAGAGTGGAGCCAGGATTGAGAAACCGGAGCTAGGAAGAGAGGACCAAGAGAAACCAAGAGTCGAAAGAGCGATTCAGTTACATGATCTAATACCATGTTAGAAAATTGCTATTATATTTCTTGGATGGTTCCAATTTAAAACTAATTGGCTATAGCTGGAGTAGCCTCTAGATTAAATTAGCCAAGCTTGGGTGGCTTAGATAGGCGATGTGAGATAAAGTCTGATAAACTTAATGATGAATCTCATCCAAAGATTGGATATTAGTGGGGTATTTATCTACACAAGGAAATGAAACGATTTGTCTCGGACCACCAACCCGTTGACTTGTGATTTTTAATGTTTCCTGCTCGGGCTTGAGGTTTACTCTTACCGACAACATAGATAAAAAAGAACCTACGGGAGTCTCACTCAGGATAGCAAGGCATCCATGCGTTGTACAAAGTAAATCCCATGAACTATAATATTTTGCAAAGTTGAGGAAGCCAAGGGTCACAAGTTGGAGAAATTTTTCGGTGCCAAGTGGGTATTGCCCACGTTGTACCCGCTCAGCAATCTCAGTCATCCAAAACGCGATCCAACGGTCCAGAAGAGGAGAGAGAGTGGCCGGGTGAGAGGAGAGAGAAGAAATCAATATGGGCCGTCCAAAACACTTTTGGATAGCCAAGATCGTGCTCAGCATGGACATGTGGTACCCATTTGGTACCCAAAATTTTTTCCTTAAGTGGAGGGAAATTCACACTACCTACTGCAAAGCTCCATTGCCTTTATTCCTGTTAGAGCTGAGTTCTGCAAATACTTCGGTTTCTCCAGTTAGCTTGGGTAAATCCAAAGTTGAGTTCTTTCAGTCAGGGAAATTCTAGTACTCCCGGTTCCCAAAGCTTCTGATCCAGGTGATGCTGGTGTGGAACAAATCATAGATAAAGAGCAGGATATTTTTCGATGTTGGAAAAATGGGAGGTCAAATTGGCATCATATCCAAGTTTCTGCTGTTCAAATTAAAAGTGAAAAAATTGGCATGTTAATATGCTATCGTTCTCTTTCCTTGCCTATGCAACTTCTAGGGCAGCCCTTGATTCACATCTACAAAAGAGTCAAGACACAAAACAATGCCGATAATGCCAGACTCATTTGGTTGCCCCCCAATCATGATCACCGGCACTTGTACGGTTCTCCTTTGCTATCCCAAAACAGTGAATGGAGTATAATGCCTAAATGCTTACACTTTAAAACGTATTCCTCTCAATCTTAGAGAGTTAGCTGTAAGATGAGTTGACAGTTAGCAACGGTATCAGAACCTCATCATCTGACTCGTGATTTCAGTACTTAGCACATACTTTGCACGCTTATTGACAAGAGCAGGCCAAACATGTGTAGAGGCATGCGTGTTGGCGACAGAAATAATGAAATTGTACCTCAAAGAGCTACGGACACGGATCCGGACATAGTTGTGTCCGCAATCATCTGATGCACATTGCTCTCCCACGCAAGCAGATATCACACAAATAGAACCTGGACACGTGAACGCCAACGCCAAATCCAAATGGAGCATCAAGTAAAGCAAAAGTCGGTATCATGGTTGCCATTGCTCCATATCACAACAAAGGCATTCCCACGTTCTACACAGTAAAGCTGATGAAACATACATTTTGCAAAGCTAGGGGTCATAAGGCGAGGGAAATTCATAGTACCTATTAAGAGGCCCCAGGTCCACCTATTAGTCGAGATCTTTCAGTGAGGGAAATTCTTAGCACCTATTTACAAAGCCTCTGCTCAATAAAGAGCATCATATCTGTTCCATAATGGGAGGTCGAATTTTCATTTCATCATTTTCTTTCCTTCCCTATACAAACTTCTAGGGCAGCCCTTGATTAAATGAACACCACAACTGACAAGTTAGGCAAGAAACAGAACATCGAGGATAAGAAACAGAACTCATTTGATTGCCAAAAATTATGATCACCAGCACTTGTATGGATCTCCTTTGAATGGAGGACAATACCAAACTGCTCACAGTTCAAAACTTATTGCTCTCACTCTAAGTCGGTAAGCTCTAAGATGAGTTGACAGTTAACAACTAAGAAGCATGGACACGGATGCGGGATCCTGACATGACACGACACAAACACCCGGACATGTTATTTCTTCGAAAATTAGGTCCCAGAGCCCTCGGGGACACGTCGAATGTAAAATGTATTGGTAGTATAGAGCTATGTTACGAATTCATGAAAAAGTCAGAAACACTGTTTCCATCAAATAGACACAAATCTACAGTTTGTAAACACCATATAAGCATGAACTGTGCATCCGTGGAAATTTTCAATTTGGACTGAGCTTTAAAAACTATATTTTCACTTTTTAATGTGTCCTTAACATTTTCCAAGAGTTATCTTAAAATATCCACAACATGTCTGAGTAAAAGAAAAATTACAAAAAAAATTGGAAAAGTATTTTGGCATGTCCAACATGTGTCTAGAGAGTGTCATGTTGTGTCCGTAACCGACACGTGTTGGACACGGATATGTGAGGCCGGTAGACGTGTCCGTGCTTCTTAGGTTAACAATGGTATCACAACCTCATCAACCGTGTCATAATTAAACTACTTGCATGTGTTTAACCGTTAATAGCCCAAGTGTGTAGGGGCGTGCCTGTTGATTATAGAAATAATAAATTGTCCCTCACTCCAATCACTCCAATCACTTGGACCGGTGCTACAGACGCAAATCCGGACATACATGTGTCTGCAACCATCACACGCACATGAAACTCACACACATCGAACCGCTCTAGACACACGTGTCAAAAGTATATTCTAATCACTTGTAGATCAGAAGTTTTTTTTTTTTGTGTGTGTGTGGGTAAATTAGACCTTTATTGAAGCAAACAAACCAAAATCATACAGGAATGAACCTGACCAACAACACTTGAAACCCTCACCAACCTCCTAAGGGGGCAACACAACGAAAGAAAACAAGTAGAAGATTACCATAACAAAAAAAAAAAAAAAAAAAAACCTAGAATTAAGGCCCCAAGACCTAGCTAACAGTCGATTCTCATCACTCTCTTTCAGATTCCTCCATTTACTTAAGCAAGCCTTGACTTCTCCCAAGATTAGAACTCCCAAAGATGTGCCAGAGGCACTCAGTCCCTAAAAAAGCCACTTGCTCCTCTCCCTCCAAATCCAATTAATTGTGGCAGCCATAGATAATTTATACACTGTTAGGGATAGAATCACAAACCTTGTGAGTACACATCCATGCCAATTCCTCAGTTAAACCAGCACAGGGACGATCAACAAACATTGTTCCTATGCAACACCATCTTCCAAACCAACCGGGGAATACTCACATGCAAAAAAAATAAATGCTCATGAGATTCTTCTTCATCTTGGCACAACAAATAGCTTCTATCCACAACCAAACCCCACCGAGAAAACCTATCCTTTGTTGATAGTCGCCCAAGAAAAACCAGCCAGACAATAAAAGCCCAACGGGGCACATGACAAGCAAACCAAACGCATTTAGCCCATGGGACAACTGGGTGCACTTCCCGCATAGCTTGCCAAGCTGATTGCGCTGTGTATACCCCAGACTTACTCAAGTCAAAAGCCATCTCACAAAATCAGGAACAGAAGTATTAGGCACCAAAGAACCGTTTGTGTTGGCAACAATCTCTCTTCTCTACTAATAGCACTTCTAGGACTAGCCCACTGCCAGTCACGGTTATGAATAACTGAAGCGACCTTGGATAACATAGATCCGCCTACATTAAATCCCACATACCCAGGGGACACAAAGTGTGCCTATTATCAACCCACAGATAGGTAGTTAAACATTCCCAATAATATCTTTTATACGAGGAAGGACAGTAGCCCTATTCAAAGTCAGAATCGGCATATGCTAGAACTTTGGCTTACCTTATTATGTTAGCAGTCCTCTTGTCTGCGTGTACGAGAGTCATCAAGGCTTTAGCCAGTGCTTTTCAAAAAAAAAAATCAAGGCTTTAGCCAGTGGTGTAACTGGAAGACCAAGAACAACCAATTCTAAAAAGTTTACGGAAGGTCCAAGAAGCCTCCTTTAGGAACCATGGCCCTCCAAATAGTCTGCCTCTTTAAAATAGAAGTATGCACCCATTTTACCCATAAAGTGTCAGCTTTCAAGCAAACTGACCACAAACGTCTAATCATAGATGCTTTGTTCAAAGTTTTCAGCAGAATAGAGACAAAGAACTACTAAGAAATTTGCACAAACCCCAAATTCTTTATAAAACCATTCAATCCTTACACCAAGAAAAGCAAAACACAAACACACCGGACCCAACACTTCACAAACCATTTCAACGGCCAAATCGTCCATACAACAATGCTTTTAGTTGATCATATTTGGTTACTATAAGTGATGTATCATCTATGCATTGGTAGAATCAACTACGCGTCGCATTATACCAATACATCTGTGACACATTCACAGATGTACCCAAAATGTAGCCACTTAATTTATTAACAACTTTATTGATCACACTCCCAACTAGTACATACACAGAACACACAACATTACCATAGGCATACTTTAGGTTATCAATTCAAGACACAACACGGCCAACAACTGGGTACTTAGCTTCGAACTTCTTCTCCCAATCATTGAGCACGCCCATCTCCTTATCGGACAGGCCGTGGAGGGATCCGATGACGTCGTCTTGGTCCTTGCTCATCTTAGCTAGGGCTCTGCTCGCGTCCTTGCCTGCGAACATCGCGTAGTCGCCGCCGGGGCCGTAGAAGGATTTTCCGGCTGTGACGTCGAAGATCCGGCCTTTCACGGCCATGTAGATAGGCTTGGACGAGTTTGTGCCGTCGTACTCCTTCAGTTGCTGTAGTGTCAGCTCCATTGTTCGTCGGATTGAGTTTCAGATGAGAGAGAGAGGGGGGGAGAGAGAATTTGGGTATAGTCATAAAGCGCTTGATATTTTGACACGGGTGTCAAAAGATTTACGTGGACGTCCCTGAAGTTTGTTGAAATGACATAGCTGCTTCTTTATGTTTGTGAATCTACAGAGAAGTCCACGTCTTTTTGTCACCATATGCTGATGTCTCCCCTAGGGTCAATTTGGGGAATCGATTTTCGTACTTCTCTTTTTATTATCCCCTGTTTCTTATTTCATGTGAAGTTATCCATACGTGAAAAAATAAACTGATGAAATTATAAAAATGGTAATTTCACGTGAATAATAAAAAAGGGTACAGTTCGTACTAATGGTAAAACTAAAAAGGGGTGCGCAAACCACTACTCATATTTTTCTTGGAAATAAATTATTACCAAGACACATGCAATTTTTGGATAAAATATACTCCTTCTGTCCCATTTAATAGTCTCTTTTAGGAGTTCGTGCAAATTTTTAATTAATTATATTTTGTAATTTACATTATTTTACGTGATTTTGAAAACATTATCTTATAAAACTAATTGAGATCTATCAAACAAGAAATATATTAAATATAAAACTCATTACTGATTTAAAGTTATAACTAGTTTTTTATCCTGTTAGAATAAAACGAGGAATTACAAAATTGGGACAGAGGGAGTCCAATACTTCCGTTGATCTTTTTAATTTGGTCGCAAAAAAGTTTAAAAAGTTATACATTAGAAGTACTTTATTGTTTATTTAAAAATTACACACCTTTTCTTAATGGACCAACATTTTGGAAGGGCAGGAGTATCGTTGATTATAAAATTATTAAAGAACCTTTACGTCCTACTTTGCTTGTTTCATATGAAGAATTATTTTGGTATTTCATGAGAATAAAGATAAGAAAAGAAATGCAAAAGAGGATAAACTGGGAAAATAGAAATCATTTACTTTTTTTAAATTTTTTTATGGTATCAAAATATCAAACAATTCTTTACTGCTTAATTCACTCACACAAATGCACTGTTCGAAGCAGTTTTGAGGCAACATTCAAGAGACCTAATCAAATCTTTAAATA
This sequence comes from Vaccinium darrowii, assembly GCA_020921065.1. Taxonomy (NCBI): domain Eukaryota; kingdom Viridiplantae; phylum Streptophyta; class Magnoliopsida; order Ericales; family Ericaceae; genus Vaccinium; species Vaccinium darrowii. Next base: position 37,424,930 of record CM037160.1, read on the forward strand.
ACACCACCCACCCAAAACTATCTATCTAGCAAATTCAAGAAAATGCCTTAGGGTCTATAATTAGAACTTGAAGAAAGAAAAGAAAAAGAAAAGAAAAGAAAGAAATTGAATTAGCATGAATGAAATGTGAAGGAAATTGTAAGAAAAATTTACAGTTCACAAAACTTCAAACAAGGGAGATAGAGAAAAACAGAGATTGAATTTTCCATTTTCACTTCATTTTTCGTACATCTTTCCTCTCTTTTTTCTACCCTTCACAAAATCCTCAAACATATAATGATCCGAACACAGCCTAAGAAAACATATTGACACAAAAAGACTCCAAACAAGTGCATAGATATTCTCGTACTTCCTACAACATTTCTTACATCTTAATTCCAAATTCTTGACGATTGAAGTTTTCTCCAGTTGATGAAACCGGAGCAAAACATGTTATGTGCTGCGAAAGTAAAGTTAGCAAACACAGCGAAGCTTCCATTCTGGATCATCCCGCAGAAGTAAAACTCATCAAAGGCCTTGATGCAACGGCATACCCCCGGCAGAATATTCAACCTCCTGAAATCGATAAGTTGTCTAGTGAATTTCACAAGTACCACCATTAATATATGGGCATCCCATAGAACAAAAAACGAAGAGCATGAAGCAGCAGAAACAAACTTACGAACATACGGGTGACCCTTTCTTATAGAGAGAAAACTACTATTAGACACGGAGAGAGTGGCAATGATGAGAACCATAGAATTAGAGCAGGACCAACAAAATGGAGAAGTGCATCAGGAGTTTTGTGGGGTTTTACAATAGAGTTTAAAAAATTGAAGCAAAATTCGATAGGCTGCTATAAGACCTGCATGACTAATGGTGCTGAATATTGGGTCATGGGTGGTTAATGAAGTAACTGGTTTTGAGATGAGATGTTGAGATGGACGAGTAGAATTACAAGAATAAACAAATGAAACTATTCGGATAGGATGAGGGAAATAATTTTTAGTCATGATGGACCCAAAACAAACATTGAAAGAGTGATTTGGTAATTGATACAGGAAGACCACGGAGCACTTGGGCTGAGGTGGGGTGATAAGAAAGGGCAAGGAAATTGTCAATTTAATTGACGGTGACCTAGAGTAGAACCAAACAGAGGGAAATGGATCCATGCTTCTGACCTCACAAGTAATTGGAACAAAAGCCAGTTGAGTGGAGTGGAGGCAAGTCAAGACTAACAAGAAGCTAAAAATACAAACTCCAAGATTTATTAAAAAGCTTAGGTTACTTCAAAAGGTAGGGATTCCCATCCAAATAGAGGAGTCATTTATCTAATTGCACATCAATGTTTTGAAATCCGAAAACTGGAGCGAACTGGAAAAGGGATCGGGTGGACGGGTCAATGGTTCAACCGCGGTTGAACCATGATCTCATAAGTTAATTATATATTTTAAATAAATAAAAATAGGTATTAATGATAAGAACAACTACTCCAATTCTCCATGTACCAACACCAATAATAAGAGCAAGTCCAACGCATGACTCAAAACTGGTTCTTTACTCATAATATAGAACCAGTGCCAAAAATCAGGCTCCAATGGGATGCCGAAACAGGTTCTAAGAGCAAGTCCAATGCAAGTTTCAAAATGAGTACATTCATTTCTATAATTTGGCACCAAAAAGTTTTTGGGCCAAATTATAGAACTGCCCCTCCAGTGTTTGGTTCTATTTTAGGACCAACAATTCCAAATTTAACAAACTTTCCCTCCACCTCATATTTCCCTACTTTTTCAACCCCAATTCAACTATCTACGTCATTTTCAACCCCCGTTGTCATCTAATTTTTCAACCCCCCTTCCCAACTAATTTTCCAACCCTCATTCCCAACTACTTTTTCAACCCCCGTTCTACCTAATTTTTCAGATATTTTTCCATCCCTCATTCTCAACCCCCATTCTACCTAATTTTTCAGATATTTTTCCACCCACCATTCTCAAACCCTGATCTACCTAAGTTTTCATCTATTTTCTCATCTATTGTTCTCAACCCCCGTTCCTTGTTTTCATGTATAAATAAACAAATTGCAAAGGTCATTTACCACACCTTCATCATCTTTGCGTTATACTCCTTCCTATATTCTTTCCTTCCAAACTAATATCATGAGCAACATGACCAAAAGGGTAGTGCAGGGAGATTTTAACGGATCTTCTGGTGATGATGATCAGATTGCAATGATGCAACTGATAATGGCAAGGCAGTACTGCAAAATGCAAAGGCATCGTAACCACCAAGGGGTCATGCTGGTTCAACCAGTGGTCGAGGTTTCATCCCCCGTGATAGAATTGCCGCCAGCGAGAGAATCCATTCTAAATACTTTTCTGAAGATCCCCTCTCAAACAAGGGTTTAGCCATCCGAAAACGTTGATGATAAATTGTTTCCCCAACGTTTTTGGATGGCTAAACCCTTGTTTCAGAGGGTCATGACTCATCTCCAACAACACAACGATTTTTTCAACAGAACGACGCTGTTGGTTCTCTAGGTATTTCTGGTATCTAAAAGATGACTGCAGCGCTGAGGATGCTTGCATACGGGATGCCTACTCATAGCATCGACGTATATCAGAATTGGCAAAAGTACAACCATAAAATCGCTGAAAAGATTCTGTAGAGAAGTTGTACACACTTTTTGGTGCCAAATTATAGAAATGACTACATTCATTTTGAAACTTGCATTGGACTTGCTCTAAGCACTAAACAATCGAGCATAAGAAAATATTACTCACTGTGAAATAGTAATCGCAGGCTTCATTAATTCATACTCAATTAAAAGGGCAGGAGCCAAGACATTGGGTTTTGGAATCGAGATTACACTACCTGAGTTTTTCGCCGGAGTTGCATGGTTGCTAGATGTTAGTAGGTAGTGACTTGTGAGTTATGACGACTATCGTGGAAGAAAGGGAGAAGGAGAAGTGGAGACCTAGATCGTAATACTTCAGACAACCGGACGGTTCTTACAGATCGCCGGTCCCCCGGTTCAACCATTGGGTTGTTCGGTTCTATCGGGTTTTATCTTCAACCCGATTTTGATGGGTATCCGGCCTGGAGACCTTACTGGTTGGCAGGTCAACCAGTCGGACCGGCTGGTCTGATCCGGGTTTCAAAACATTGCTGCACATATCCCCATCACTCCATCAACAAGATCAATTATTTCCCATTCTACTTCTATTGGATGAACATGATCTAGTTTTCTAATCACCATTAAAAGTCAAAGAGGAAAGAGTTCTAGACAAAGAAAAAAAAAAAAAAAAAAGCACTCCAATTAGATTCAAGAATGAACCTGAGCAGGAGGTAGGGATAAAACCCAGTCTGACGCATGGGTTGGAAGCAGACCCAATGTGTTAAGCTGCCAACATCAAACAAGTCTTGTAAAGTAACGAAGTACATTGCTGAAGCAAAGATTTAAAGCTTCTTGCAAACGCAAAATAATAGAAGGAATAAAGCATCTGACCTTCCATACACCTAGTGCAAGGCCTCCCAAGTTGAGGGCAATGAACAGCAGTTTGGGCCCAAGAAGTTCAACTTTACTGTCCTTGTAAGGCTCAAAAACTGCAGGAACAAAAAATCAACAGTTTTAACTCTAAATTAAGCAAACCAGCACAGAATTTCAAGAAAAACATAAAGTCATTGAAGGCAAGCAAACTTAATCAGACCACCAAGTCAGCAGGCTTTTAATATAAAGTTCAGTAAAAAGGAAGCTAAGACAAACCAATATATCTTGTGGTGCATCATAACATAAGTATTGCATATTGTAGATTGTCTTGCAAACAAAACAAATCAAATTTTTTTTCCTCCATGCAAACCAATGCAGCAGGCCACACTTCATTAAAGAAACAGCCACACAGTTTCATATCGACTCTGCAGAAAAATTTGAAGAATTTCTAGAATATAGTACTTGAGGTACTGTCCTCAACCAACACAGAAACTCAGTGACAAATAGAAGGCAAAGAAGAGAGAGGGGGTAGGGGAAGTCACATAAATAACTAAAAATACAAAGCATAGACCACAAGTTTGTTTTGTTCCTTCTTCTAAACTTAGGTATTTAAGGCTGACTATGGCAAGGAAGGTAACACTTGGAAACCTCCCCTCCAATGAATCAAATAAGAATCAACAAAAACTGACTAACCCAGTAAAACAAACAAAACCCAATCCAAGAGGATTAAAATGTTTTAATAAACATTAATGGTGCAGACACTCTTTGCTTGGCAAGCAACTCCACCTGCCATTCGCAGAATAATGACCTGCTTGAGACAATGGACAACCTCCAACAAAGTGCCCATACCAAGAATCCTTTCCCCCAATGCTAACAACTACAACTTCTATGAGCACAAAACTCTGCCTGCCTAATCACGTAGAAGATTCTCCAGATGAAGAGATCTCCTATATTGTTCTCCTTAGCATATTGCACACCATACAAGGAAGCACAAACTAATGCCCATACAGTAACACCTCAACCAAAGGAAAGATGACAATGCCTCCCTCCTCATTCTAAAATATGCTTACATCACCATGTTATCTTTTGGGAATGACATTAACATGTTAGCACAACCCAAAGAGAACAATCAAAACTAAGTCCCTCCAACTTATTCAATGGAGTAGAGGAAGATTTCCTAACGGAATCACTAGTGACCAAAAAAAAGAGCCTTTCAATCTTAGGATAAGTAAGCCCGGGAGGGGGACACAGTATGGAACTTATTTCAACGAGACACGACAGCTGTCTTATCTTCAAAAGTGCTTCAATTTCTTTTGAACCAAGAATACTAAAAGTTGCGTTAGTCGAAAGGGAATCTCGAAGGGATGTTCTGGATTCTTTGTTAGCTGTACACCACATCCCAACAATTATCCGTCTTTGCAATCAAGAAGAGAAAGTTGCAACTTCTATACTCCTGACCCTTTTCCAGGACCGTCTGGCCACAAGTTACTGCCTTACGCAGCATCAGCAAGCTTCAGCACACTTGGAAGGCTAAGTTTGCTGGTTTGTTGGTAAATCCATACACAAAACTTCCATTTTTATGAGCCATTAAGAAACAAATAGCATCTAAGTGATGGAGAGAAGAAAACCCATAAGGATAGTATCTCTCACTCTTGAACTCATGCGGCAGAAGCAGGATTCTTAACACGGGGTGACCAAATCACATGTATTCACAAAATTAACAACAAAACATCATCCGTATATACTTAGAACACAATTTGGAGGGGACCTACCTTCATAATTTTTACAAACAAGACCTAAAATATAGTAGAAATAAGCAATAAATTAAATACATATTATGTACCTGAGTGTACCTATCTAGGCCCTAATTTTGAGCTAAAATTTGGGGGCTTAAGGCAACCGCCTTACTCGCCTTAGCTCAGGGCCGGCCCTGGGCGCAGGATTCTTAACACAACAAAATAGCATCCTTATATACTTAGAACACAATTTCGAGGGGACCTTTCTTCAAAAACTTTACAAAGAGAACCTAAAATATAGTAGAAATAATGGGATAATTGGGAGGTGAGTAGGGACCCAAGCCCCCACTTGCACCCCTAGGTCCGCCCCTGCTCACACTACCAAAACAAAATGCTCTTGCTGCAAAATAGGTGTGCAATACCAGAAACATCATGTAATTCGAAGAATATGACAGTCCCAGATAAAAATATATGGTGATGCCTTACTTTTTCCAACTCCTTGAAGAGCACTTATGGGTTGCCAAAGAGCTGAAAATGTGATACCAATGCTGAACAAATGCACCGTACTTCCAGCCATCCACATCATAAAGCCCATCATTAGCAAATTCTTGACAGGGGCTTGGGCTACTTCCCATGCTTTCTGCTCAAATAAAAAGCTGAACGAAGTTATTGGCCTAAATTAACACCAGTCGGTTGCAATTAGACGAAGCCAAACAACGAGGACGAGGTTTGAGCTGTGTTTGATTGTGTATTTTTCATTTTTTTTTTTTTGCGGGTGAGCGGCGTAATTAGGTTGCAAATTACCTGGGATTTCCAATTAGATTCAGCATCCTTCTTCTGGCGACTCAGAGTCGAATCATCCTGCATGATTCCAACAAATCAGATGAGATGCAAAAATATATGTGCATATGTGTCTATAATCAACCAACCAATCTGCAACACATGCCTACAAGTGTAAGAATTCACATATACATATCTAGAGAGAGAGAGAGAGAGAGAGAGAGAGAGAGAGAGAGAGTGAGAGGACCTGATCGAGAGAAGCACGAGAGAAACCGGGCGGATCAGGGATGTCGCGAGAGGAAGGAGTGGTGGAGTTATCAGTGAAATCGACAGCCCATCTTCGACCCATCACCACTCCTTTTCCTTTCTCCATTCAAATTTCTGGACTTTTGTCTGATTATAAATCGATGAACCTGTTTCGTGCTTCGTTTGGTTTTTTTGATCGGTATTGTTGACACTGATAATAATAATTTTGAGCGACAAGCAGCGGTAAGTGGACGCCCCCACCTATTATCTTCTGATAATGATTTTGAGTAAGTTGGAACTTGGGGGTATTACGCTTTAAAAAAACCTTAGTAATTTTTTTTCTAAAATTGGAGACATTTCATTCTATTATATTATAGTATATCACATGAAAAATTGTGAATATCTAGTTTATTCTAAACACATCATTAGCGGAACACCCTCGTAGGCCTTGTTTCTCTAAGATTTTATGGGCTGATTTCATGGGACTTTCCATTTTAGCAAAAAACAATGTGCTAAAATGGGAAGGAATAATATTAGAGACACACACCGCCAAATACACCAGTCTACGTGGAGTTGTAAGATTGGTAATGGGAAAACAAACACTTTGAAACTATTTTGCAACTATCAATCATGTAGTGCCACGCAAACTAGTATGATTGGTAGTGTGGTTAAGTTAGGGGTGGGAATTTCCGACATAACACGCCTCGAACTTGACACGAAGTTTGCTGGTTATGGTTAGCGATTTCTGACACGAAACAAGAATATGACACGACATGATAACACGAAAAGTTAAATAGTTCGGGTTAGAGTTGAGAGAATTCAGACACGAACACAAGATGACACGACAAACACAACACGACACGAGAATTTATAGAAGGACACGATAACATGACACGAACTCGACATGAAGTTAGAGGGTTAGGGTTGACTATTTCTGACACGAAACATGAATATGATACCACACGATAACACGAAAAACTAAACAAGTTAGACTAGGGTTAAGAGAATTTTAACACGAAAACGAGATGATATGACATGACGCCCACCCCTAGGTTGAGTGGTGTGTCCCAAACATTATTGTTGATTTTATGAGATTTTCCAGAAATGCTAAAATGGAAAATCCCATAAATCAGTTCATTTTATGATATCAGATTTTCCATAAAATCTTACAAGAAAATAAGGCCTAAGAACTTGTTATTGGGTGCTCCTATAAGTTTACTATTTTTTTTTTTTTTTTTTGGTTTTGAAGAGAGAGCATCTCCAATTCTTTCTCTGCTTTGCGTAGTAAAACGTTAAAAATAAATAAATTATAATCTCTACTTTGCCCATTTATTTTTTTAACGAAGAACTCTTACCCTACTCTCTATTTTTGCTTTCTATTCAATTTTTTTATTTAACATCTACCAAAACTCATTATTTTTGCTATCTTAGAGCATCCTTATCAGCCTCACAAAAAAAAAAAAAAAAACCAAATTTAACCACAAAAATATCTTTTACAATTTAGTAAGTCACTTTATCAAAAACTCAAAAAATCAGACTCTCTATCCAAACTTTACTATATTAAACTATTCTCCCCCCAAATCTATTAAAAAAAAATTCTTTTCTCCTAAAAAACTAAACTCCCCGCGTTGGGAGTTGCTCCCTGTCAGAGGAAAGGTGTACCTTTTCTATTAACAAATCGGAAGTAATTGGGGTGAAGTACGCGTGTCCCCATCAAACCCCACGGCAACAACAATATAACAAAAAAAAAAGTGCGTGAACAGCGCCTACTCAAATTTGAGTAGGCACTATAGCAAAAGTAAATTGGTGAGGAAAGATAGAGAGGCTGATTTTTGGGGGTTTTGGCTCCCTATATTAGCTTTTAAAACCCCCAAAAATCAGCCTCTCTATCTTTCCTCACCAATTTACTATTGCTACAGTGCCTACTCAAATTTGGGTAGGCACTGTTCACGCACCTAATGTATTTTTTAATCCCATTTCCATCCGGATTCATGGGAAAGTAAGAGAGAGGGAGGGGGGCCCGGGGGCAAACTACTTTTGGCTGAAAAGGTACACGGGCCACAACTCCCCAGGCGGGGAAATTAGTCTTTTAAGGGAATTTTTTTTTTTTTTTGTAGACTTGAGGGGAATAGTTTAGTATAGTAAAGTTTGGACAGAGAGTCTGATTTTTTTAGTTTTTGATAAAGTGGCTTGCTAAAATTGTAAATGGTGTTTTTGTGGTTAAATTTGGTGTTTTTTTGGGTGAGGCTGATAAGGATGCTCTTAGAGTATCAATATCAGCCTCTCTACTTTAAAACCTCAAAAACCAGCTTCACCAAACTAACTCACCAATTTGAAGATTTCTTAACTGCTACAGTAACGTAACAAATTTGGTGACCTACTGTTCACTCACTAAAAAAGAAGGAGGGAGGGAAGAGTAAAGTTTGAATAGAGAGTCTGATTCTGTGAGTTTTTGATAAAATGACTTGCTAAAATTTGAATAAAGAGTCTGATTTTGTGAATTTTTTGAAAAGTGACTTGCTAAATTATAAAATGTATTTTTGAGGTTAAATTTGGTATTTTTTTTTGTGTGTCAGATAAGGATGCGCTTAGTTACTTTTTCCCTTCAATGATAAAATATTAGTACTACTAATTACTGAATAGCTTGCTCACTATAATGTTTTGCTTTTGTAATAGTTTATTTTCATTAAATATGGTTCAATAACAGTATTTGTCAAATTTTTGTTGAGAAAATAAAATTATTTTTTCTAAAAATGTTTAAGAAAATGGATTCCAACAAATTTAACGCTATTGGAGTGTGGACAATTTTATACAAGCAAATAAATTAGAAGTAGAAAATGGTAGAGTAGCTACTAGCTAGCCTTCCTTGCTCTCTAGTAATAGCCAGTGGAAGTAGTAGAAAAAAACCCCTTGGAAGGCACAAAATTGGTTTTGACTAGCAATAGTAACCAATGTGATCAAGTAAGCTTAGGCTTGTTTGATAACTTAAATTCAACACTTAAAATTGAACGACTTAAGTAATAAGAAATTAAGTAGGTTTGATAATTATATTTTTCATTACTTAAAAGATTAAGTGACTCTTTAGATGTAAGCTAAAATATTAATAAAAATTAAGTAATTTTTACTGAATATAGTGACTATTAAAATGTTGATAAAAATTAAGTAGTTTTAATTGAATTTACAAGTGTTTTCATTCAACTATTTTTCCCTCCACCACTACTACTTCACACAATCGCAATTATTATTGTCGTCATCACCACTCCCATTCTCCCAGCACCACCATCTTCACCACTCTATCACTATCTTCATCTCCACCACCACCACCACCACCACCACCACCATCACCACTACTTTACCATTACCATCACCACTCTACCACAAGCATTCTTCTGCCGCATCCACTACGCCACCACCACTCAGTCACTCCCACCACAACTACCACCACCACCACCACTCGCACCACCATAATCGCCACTGCCGCCACCACTCTGCTGCTCTCACCACTATTACCACCACCATTGACACCACCATCACCATCACTCCACCATCACTCTGCCATTGCCGCCACCACCACCACCACCACCACCACCACCACCACCAGTCCACTCCACCATTGCCATTACAACTACCACCACCACCAAGTCACACCACCATGATGACCACTTCGCCACTCCCACCATCACTTAACCACCACGACAATGCCACCACTCCACAATTACTACCACCACCATTGCTATGCCATCACCACAACCATCACCACCGCTATACTACCATCTTATCAATATTCTGTATATATATATTTTTATTTTGGCAAATGTACGGTTTTTTTTTTTTTCATTTATTGATTTCATTTTTGTATTCCAGTATGAATATATGAAAGACAAAGTAAGAAAATTAGTAAATTTAATACCACCACTGTTATACCACTATCTTTCCAATATTCTGCATATTTTTATTATTTCGATCAATATACGTTTTTTTTTTTCATTTATGCATTCTAGTATGAATATACGAAAGGCAAAGTAAAAAAATAAGTGAAATTAATACTTCAACTGATTGTACAAACCAAACAACTTATGTATTTCAGTGCTTAAGATTCATACATATCAAACAACTTATTAACTTAATAAATTTAGAATTCAGTTTTCAATACTTAATTTTCAGTTTTCAGTTTTCAACTTTATCAAACAGCCCTTTAGAGATTCTCTTGTAATTGAAAGTTGACCGATCTCAAACGAGTTAAAAGGGGGTGCTTTATGCTATGTTTGGACCTTGAGGATAACCAGTGAAAAAAAATTGAGAGAAAAATAAGAGGAAAATAGGATTGTGCACAAAATTCATATTTGTTATTTTCTCGCCTCTTTCTTTTCTTTTCCTTTCAAAAACTACTGATGAACTTTCGGTGATGGAGCTACTTGAAGACCATGGGAATTTTTTTTTTTTTTTTTTTTTTTTGCATTTGTAGAAAATTATATTAGAAGTTTCATTAGTATATATAAAATTATTAAGAGTTCTTGGGGCGCGACTATATGGTGCTATAACATCATTCTCTTACACATATTTTTGAGGGAGTCAAGACTACATATATGAGTTTCATCTAAATATGTGATGATGAAAGCTGATCAATAAATGTGATGGAGAATGGTGTTAGGACACCACATGGTGATATCTCAAGACCACTGAATCAAAAATTAGTTACAAGTAAGCCTCAATTCACTGAATTTTTGCTTTGAAACCATTACGTATTTACAAGATTATAGTTACTATTATTATTATAAAATGTAAATCAAACGAGACTTTTTTTACATTCTTCCTTATTTCGCTTTTTCTTCTTAAATCTATCAATAACTCATCTCTCTTTTGTGTTGAAGATAATGAGATAGTTAAGCATATTCAATTAGGAATATTATATCTTCAAAAGAAGTTCAAATGAAAAATCAAGGCTTGTTAGAATCTTAAAATAGAGAGATTTTTTTTTTACACTACAAAAGTTACTGGCTTTTTTAGACTGTGCCCTAACTAGAGCAAATTTTTGGCTACGCCACTATGAACCGAACCAAAATCAATCCAAGCCTTAAGTCCCAATAAATTGAGGTCCCTACTTTTTTTGTTTTGGGGGGGGGGGGGGCTATCCTCATGTAAGCGCAGTTCATTTTTCCCCCCCTTCCACACGATCAAGTGAAAAGAGAAACTTTTAAAGTGCTTACATAAATCCTCAGAAGCCTAGGTGTATTTTGTAGGGGCACTTAAATATTGGTCCTCCAATCTAGTATAACTTATGTTTTCATCTTGGTCACTTTTGGAAATTATATGTTTACATTAGAATTCAAATAAACCCTAAACTATCCTTTTCTCTCTCCTAATCTTCTCTAATTTATATCAATCTCCCTCTCTCCTATCTCTCAAATCTCTCTCTCCAATTTTCTCTCCCATCTAAAATCTTAAATCAAAATTTGAGATAAAAATATCATAAAACATAAATACGATAAACTTATCACCAATAGGATTAATTACTGAGTAATAGCAAATCAATCAAACCATCAACAAATACAAGAACTTGTCAGAAAATGTTAAAATATGGTAAAATTATTATACATAAATTATGATAAATTTTAACAACAAATACAAGAAACATGGTAAATTTGTAAATTTGTACGCGGTGTCCAAAAAAGGGATGCTTATTTAATTAACTCTATTTTCTATATTTCAGTACTTCTCCATATTGGCAATTGTTGTTGATAGAAGTTGCCTCCTAATAACCCAATTGGTCCGGCAAAAAAATAACTCTTCACCTGGCCGCGGGGAAGAGTACAATACCCCACCCCACTCTCCTTTTACTATTCTTGGACAAAAATGAATAAATAAATACAGCTGTTGATAAATTTACTGTTCAAATCCACTTAGCAGTTGTATCTCCGAAACGTAATCAAATCAATATTTCCTTTTGCCAGACGATAACTCAATAAGTTGTTACTTTTTAGTATTAGCATGTTACATTATTACGAGGACCAACCTCATGTCCATAGGAATCGAACCTCACAACCACTGGGCCAAACTCCCAAGGTTGTACTCAAATCAATCAACTAAGTTGGAAGTAAACAAAAAAACCTAGGAGTAGAATTACATTAGCAACTCTTATCTTATACTACTAGGTAATAGAGAACTGTGAAGTGTACACAACAAAGGAAGACCAATACCATCCAAAATTTATGCAGTCACTAGTTTTAACAGTTACATTTTCTGGAACAAAAACTAGAAAATTTACAGCTGCTACTCATCTTCTTTACGGAAATGATTGTCAGAAAGGTTTGCTATGACAAATCCTGCAAAGACCTGAATCAAATGGGACTAATTAGACCGGTTTCTGGAGCAAAATAGTACGATTGTATTTGGATCGTGTACTTGTGGAGAGATTTATCAAGAGAAAGGAAACGGTATTGAAAGTCAGGCTATTACTTTCGTTTTCTTTCATTCTGTAAAACCCAACACAAATACACAATCCAACAGAGTCTAACAAGCTTGTAAGAATAATATGGAGTACCATTGAAATAGACTACCTGAATGCAACCAAGAATGTAGATTGCAGAAAAGTGACGGCCGTGCACCACCATGTCTGCTACCATTGCAAGTGGTATCGTCAATGACATACCGAGAGTTGCAACTAATGGAGTTGTCCAAACTACAGAAAGAGCCCTGCTTGATACGAGAACGAGAGAGAGGGAGGTAACCAAATCAGACATGAAATTGTCCAACTCCTTTTCGGAAGAGTCCAACATGTGATAAAAATCAGTTAGCTCAGGATTCTAAAATTCGTTATCAAAACTTTCTTTCAAGTATCAATTTTTTGTAACACGTAAGTTCAGAATGACAGAATTACTCTCTCTGGATGGAGTTTTTTGTATTGTCCTATTGATTAATTCCTCTTTCTAGGGGTGGGGCGGGAGAGTTTTTGAATAGAAAATTTATAATGGTGGAATATTTGCAGGTTCAACTCCTACCACCTGCAAAAAAAAAAAAAAAACCTTGGGGTCACTAGAGGTTTACCGGATCATTAACTTCAGGCCCTGGGATTAGAGAGGTGCATGAAAATGTTTTCCTGGACACAACAAAGGTATATATGCTAATGAAGGAGAAACGCATGCAACGATGAAAAGAAAGGTTGCTTTACACACCAAAAGTAATCCGAGAGAACACTCCCCACAAAGCCATTTAACAGCAAAACTTCAGCAAGAGATGTTGAATGTGGAATCGTGAACTGAGGTTCTATCCCCACGGCATTCAATGGCCATACTGCAGGAACAATAAAAGAGTGGAAAAATAAATGCTGAAAAACTATGTAAAACAGTTAAAGCTTAAAAGCTACTGAATCTTTTCAGTTTTCTACGACCAGCCAATTTATCCATGAACGGAACAAAAGAAAACAAAGAAAATCTTGATTAATAAGAATAATAAAGCAAATATATTATACAATAAGAAAAGGACCACAGGTTGCCACGTTGTTGGTGGAATGTGGGAATGTGGATTGGAGATACCTTGTGATCCCAACATTTCAAAGCCCGAGTTACAGGAAATCTACAATAATGATATCATTCTAGTACAAAAAGCGACTTAGTTTTTACTGGAGATGAGAAACCTCACAGAAGCCAAACCCCATGTCTAGTGAAATCTACAAAGAGCATATGTTCTACTTTTGTCCAGAAAGCGGGCTTTCTGAACTAGTGCAAGATCTTCCGAAGCCTTAAAGTGTATATAGAATGTGGGTGAGTTTCTTAATATAAAATCCATGAGTAAGATTTTAGATATCTTTTGAAGAGTGCATTTATAACCTTACGATGGAACTTTACTGAAGCGAAATGTGAACTAGTAGAAAGCAAATGTGGTTATCACCACCAACCAAGCAAACCACAAAGACATGTAGCTATAAAATCCAAGAAAGATTATGGAAGCAAAGAGTTCTATATCAGGCCTCCCAACCCAAGTACTGGAAGATCAAGTTTTCCCAGAGACAAATAAAGTAGTGTCTTCCTGATCTCCTAAGATTTTGGGTAAAAAGTTAGTGATAACTTCTAACTTGAAGCCTCCAGCAAAACTGAAGTCCCAGAAAAATGACTGGAATAACCCTATCACATAGATCATCATCAGTAAGAAAAGGAGGACTAACTATGCCCACGTATGCACTATAACTTTAGTGAAATAGAAGTATAACCATGGGCTAGGTCACAGTGAAAGGACTTAGTTTGATTTGATATCTAGGCTCGATTCACACACTGGGGGGACGAGAGGTTGATGAAGATAATATCCCCAGAACTAAAGAAAATATAGGTTAAATGGAGGAGGAAATATGGTGTATCATTGATGCATCCAACTAAATTGGGAAAGTATATGATTGAGTCATTGACACATCCAATTAAATTGAAGGTCAATCAGGCACTATTAATCAGAATAGTGGCCTAGCTTAGCGATGACGTAGACATGAAGTGGGTGTGGCTAAAGCACTGGTGTTGAGATAGAAACGAAATGAAGCGAGAAAAAATGTAACCCTCGTGGATTTCAAATGAGACAGTCCTTATATCATATGGGTGGGAAAAGATGAAAGCCACCCACTGTATGCAGTATGCTGCTCTGATTTGATGTCTTATTTGTAGTCTCCACTAACTCGAAAGTTGAATACTTGAACCACATACTGACTAAATCCTTTTAGGGCTGCTCCTCAACATCCATGACTAGCGAATCTACTTGTATTAACATCTCAAGCAGAATTCTTTGAAGCCACACAATTTTGCTAGCCACACAATTTTGCTAGGACTATAGAAAAATGGAAATTTTGGGTATCTTACCCAGCCACCAGAAGCCAAGAAGAGTAAACAGCCCAACGTATCCAAAGAACTTCTGTACATCAACCTTGTCTCCTCCCAATCCAGAGAACTTCTTCAGCAGCACTGCACTACGTGGTGGCCCAACAGGTAATAAATCAACATAGAGACTTCGCAATTGAAGTTTGCAAATTATCATGAAATTGATCATTGCATATGTTTGATAAGGATGTCCAACCTGTAAATAAACCATATGACATTGCAGAGAGAAGACCAAAGACGTCTCCGATGATGGAATGCTTAGTGCTCCTTCTCATAATAAAAATTGAGAGATTTAGTTAAAACATTTCTTGAAACCGCAAATGCATACACATAAAATCCTCATAGCTTTCTAGCAAACACAAATATCCATTTAGTTTTCACAGGATTAACGCAACAGTAACCAAACTGGTCAAAACTGAAAGTTTCAGTCAAAGGAGCAAGTATAAACCAACTTTGCCATTTTCAGAACAAAAAAACAAACATCTTTGACTGTGCAACCTGTCACAGTAATCCTTTCAAAGTGTCAACAAACGTAGACTATCAGATCTACATTGACCTAACTTCACCATTGCCCTCGCAGTCCATTGGAGGTCCTGATCAGAAACATGGAAGATGAGTAATCTGAGACACCATTTGGTGGTTTACAGAGAACTTCATCTAATGGCTTCCCTTTTGCCCTTTATTATTATTATTTTTTTTAATAAAGATGAGAAAGATAGTTAATCTGTTAGTAATGAAGTATGTTAGTAATGGAGTATGAAGTTTCCAGGCAAACAAACAGGAATTCACCAGTACAATTCAATTGCATGATCTATCTTACACGGATCATTCAAAATGAGAAAAATATCCATATCAGACACTTGACCCCCAATTAAGGTATGTGATCTGTGTAGTTGGGCAATAACATAGCAACCATTTTTTCTAAATAAAATCTCTCAAGGGCTGTGCATAGAACTCCTAAAATATGCATGAAAAAGTCTAAGACAACTAGGAAGCACCATTTACCCTAGAATTGAAACCCTATATTAAGGATTTTAGATATTTTAGGACGTCCCCATATTCTTGAAATGAAAATTAGATGAATCTGTTACCTAGACGCATATTGCTGTACACACATCCATACCTGAGTCCATGTAACATAGAGCATGATTAATCAGGAATGCCACACTAATAAAATGAAAATTTGTGCATGGTACGGGAAAATTTCCCAAAGACATGTATCGAAGAAAATGCTGAGACGCCAATTCAGATGAACTCGTACTAATGTATCTCTACTTGAAAGTTCCTGCCTAACTACATATGATTGTACAAACCAAAAAGAGCAGCATGCACTGGAGGCATTCCATTATCTAGTGTAGTGGTCCACATTTTAACACAAATTCAATCTATCTTAACTTATAGCTAAGCCCAAAACTGATTTCTGGCGCTCATCTTGGTAGTTTGTTGGCATGTATTTAGAACAATACCTCATGGACTAGAAAGAATGGTGTATCATATTTTTCTTTTATCTTTGCTTAATCGAACACAGTTTGATGAATACTCAAATGAGTTTTCTAATCAATACATACTATATTTAAATGTATTTGAGCTTCCCTATTCTCCACACCCCCAATCCTAATTTCCTAGAGGTATGATTATTATTATTATTTTTTTTTTGGTAATAAAAAAATCTCAAACCTCTTTCACCTCTCACCCTTACATCTGTCCCACTCCATATCTTAACTTCCCTATTTTTTTCTCCCCAATTCTTTCAACATTTTTGTTTTTAGAAAATCTCTTCTTATTCTTCTTCACTTATATGCTCTCTTTCTAATGAGATGATTCATTTCGTGTTGTTCTAATAAATTGAATAAAAGTTCTTGATTGGTAATTTTCATTCGCGACTTTTTTTTTTTTTCATTTTTCACTTTCGGCAAATTAGGACAGTGTGTTTTTCTTTGCTGTGAATGGTTTTTCCTTGACAAGTATTTTGTTCATGGGTGCAATCATATCTTCAAATTGCCCAAAAGAAATACCAATGTGAACTTCTTCCATGTTGTCCCGCGTATCAAACGGGCACAACGCTAGTGACGACGAGAACATAAGTTTTAAAACTGAGCACATCCAAATGTTTTAAATCCTGGCATTATACGATTGAAACAAAAACAAAGTGAACTCCAGGCAACCAAGAAACTGATGTAGGAAGCAATATATATACACATGCACAATGGAAATGCAAGCCTATCTTGCCACAGGATAAACCCAAACAGTGATGACGCACTTTACAGAAGGTGGACTTCCAAAAGATTTAAACTCCAAACAGAATCACATGTGCACAGATATATTCCTCTAGGTGTACATGCATATTACACATCATATTTCTCTTTTCTGGTTGTGCTTCAACAAGAGATTTGAGCACTAAACGGTGATATAAAGTAGTGGCCTTGAGAAGAAATTAACCATCTGGAAAGCTTATTACATCACCACATGCAAAATTTGAACTTACTCTGAGGCGCTCAGCATTTCATCAGGGGCCCAAGTTTTTCCGATTGTAGTCATCATGACCCCAGTCATACTAATACAAACAGCTATGATCTTTGCAGTTTTTATAGAGTCCTGACCAAGGATTGCACCAAAGAAAAGAGTGAAGAGCCCTGATGTAGAAGTCAAGACAGTCGTACTCGCAACGCTGGTATTAGCAAGTGCTGAGTTGGACAAATACTGCATGCATCAAAGCTAAAGAATCAAATATAAATTTGGATCCAAGACACACAACTTCAACAACAATAATGACAACTGGCATCGACAGAAACACTATTGTATCCAATCAATCCATTTTACCCAATTCCGTGTGCCACAAAATAATTTCTGCTTTATCATATTTGTCAGACAGATTCTTTTTATTTTTTTTTAATTCACTCCTTACTTCTAAAAGAATAATTTGGAGTTAGCACCAACCGTCTGGTGGTGGCACAAGATACCGCCCTAGAGAGCACATGGTGGCCAAGTACCCTAGATTGAATTGTGGAATTCTTCATACTGTAATTGATTATGAAAAGAACGCTAAGATTTAGCATAAAATACCTCTGTTACAAACCATAAAGGAGCAAGATAAAGACTCCATTTGGCATTCTCCCATGAGCTAAGCTCAGAATTCTCCAGAAGCACATGCGACTCATCTTCCCCATTTTTATAGGTCAAAGGCTGCCCTTCTTCAACTTGATTAGTATCCACATCAGTAAAGCTGTTAAAATCTTCCTCTGGTACATGATGCATGTCATTGATTCTAAGGGGGATATTAAGTCCAACCGAAGAGCTCAAGAAAGGGCTTTCATTGTAAATATTCTTGAGCAATTTTTTGTCCATCAAGATGCAGATCCAATCTTTGACAATTGCTACAGGTAGGTAGATGACCATAAGAGAGATCCCCAGATACGTCAGTGCAAATGGCTGTTTATACTGCTCAAAGATTCTCTGCAAGACATTTTTACTGTTGACTTCAAGTTCGATAAATTAGCATAGACACACTATGGAAATGTAACGAAAGAACTACACGTTTTACAAGGAGCTCCAAACTACACTGTAAAAGAGGTGACATGGAAGCAGCAAGCCTATGGACCATGCCGAAACTACGAATTTCGGCAAAATAACTGTGAGCGGGAACTAAGCAATATGACATGACCGATGCATCCCCACATGTGCCAAACTGTGACATTTGTACTCGCATGATTGTACATAAGTTCTCATGGAGACCAAGCAAGGTTTCACAAGGGCCAAGGCTTCATTAAAAAGTACCATGGCCAGCAACCCCATCAACCTCCTCGTGGCAATAATCTTACAGCTCAGAATCAAAAGAATGCCGAAATAGTTCAGAATTAACAGGAAGGAAAAGGATAACAGAATGAAAGAACCAATGCACATGTATAATTATTATTATTTTTGGGTAAATTAACCATTTGATTAAAGCAAACAACGAAGAACAACAGGGAAATCACGAACAAGCTAAACAGGCCAACATAAACCTAGCTAACTAGTAAAACAAGCACAAGAAGCAAAATAGCACGTGTACAGGGAACCAAAAACTCCTGGACTGAGGTTCCAATTTCTAGCTAGAAGCCTATTATCATCTGTTGGTTACAGCTTTCTCCAGGAGCGGAATCAAGCCCTGACAAATCCACAACCAGAGAGCCCGAAGCAAGTGCAGGTATAGTCAAGCCCTGAAATTTCCTTATATTTCTTTCCCTCCACACCCCATAAATTGCAGCTGCAAGGGAGAGTTTATAAACTGTATTGGAGCAAGAGCTTCCATGGTTATGAATTCATACCCACTATTTCTCTGGACAAAACCAAACAAGGCCTTGCAATGTTATTCTGTGACGCCAACTTCCAAACAACCAGGGAGTACTCACACTCAAAGAACAAGTGTTCACGTGACTCATCCTTGAGATGGCATAGCATACAAACTGTGTCCACAGCCATACCCCAACATAAGAGCCAGCCTTTAGTAGCCAACTTCCCCAAAAAAGATATCCACTATATGAAGGCCCATCATAGGCCATATATAAATAATGCAGAGAGATAGGTAACCTCCCCAACTCAACCACATTCACATGGTGACAACTCACTCATCAAACAAACAAAACACTTGAGGCAACTAATTTCGATGTAATAAATGGCAGAAAGATTACATTGCAATCAAATTAAAGTGTACAATCATCCTTGGTGCAGAAAAGTGCAAAATGTCATCAAAAGATGACACAAGATCATCCACATGCGAAAAGCAGGATTTCAACGATGGGTGGGAAACACTAACTTCTTTTTCCATAACTGAAAGGTGATATCAATTTATACCAACATTTTACACAAACAATATAAAAATATAGTTGTACATTAGTAGAAGCTTGTACACCCATAGCCATGCCAAAATTTATAGATATTGACCCTAGTGCTGATTTGATTCTAGACGCATGTTGGAGAACAATAACTGGGATTTTTCCAAAAACAAAATCTTGGATAGGCAGGTGTTAATTTCTTTAGAAAAGTGTTGGGCGGGCGACCTAATATATCCTTTTGAGTCCTTTTGATATTTTTGACAAAACACTACCATAACTCTGAAAGAAAGTCTGAAAATTAGGTCGGGCAGTTGCCCGTACTCATCCGCCCCTCAGTCTGTCCTTGATGGGAGTGCGAAGAGATGGCAAAGGGCTAGGTTTCATTCACCCCAAGCATGCAGCCACTGCCATCCTGGCCCGATCTCCAATCTGCAATCTCCAATGGGGAATGAATTTGGCCTCCCATCTGTGAACCACAGAGAAATCGATTTTGCCACCCATATTCAATCCCATTTACCATTTTAGTTGTCTTTGTTTTTACTGATTTTTTGCTTTACAAAGAAAGAAAATATTTGGTCAATCTTTTTCAAATTCACATGAGAATATACTATGCAATAGATCCCATTGGAAGTGCTTTCCCTAAGAAATAGAATAGTTGTATGATGTTTGAGTAGCAGTTACATGAGGGGGTTTGGAATGGAGAGTGCTTCGGGTTGGATGGGGTAATCACATACCAATACAGCTGAAATTCTAAAAAACTAAATCTTCCCCTCCAAACCAAACTCAAAACCTACAAAAATCAATATAATAAAATCGAAGAACTCCTCCAACTGGGGCAGGGTTGGAGCGGATCTCTTGCCATCTGGGTTTAAGAAATCCCAAAAGACAATGCACAGATGCAAGACTCTAGCATGTCCAAAACCAAGTCCCATTCACTTACCCAAAAAAAAAAGAAGTCCCATTTCTATCAAACTCAATAATATTTGGGCTTGTGAAGCCTGATTCAATTTGGGCCGCGCTTTGCTTACGGTTCGAGGTTCAACGAATTACTAGTGGACGTCTGAGCTGTGGACATACTCTACTACACACAACTACACAATTGGGGAACCGTGTAAAAATCTCGACGCGTTTGCGTTCTTGTTTTCTGTTCTTGATTATTCAATTACACATTGTATTGTATTGTGTGTTTGCTGGTTTGTCCGAATCCTGATCTGATATTTTTCTCAATCCCGTGGAAAATTCATCCGAAAAAATCAACTTCTGCCTTCAGGAAACCATACAACACAGCACACAATAAATACAAGTGTAAAAGCACATATTCCACACACGCAGAGAGGTAGACATATATAGAGAGAGAGGATCGAAATCTCTAACCTGAGTAACCTCAGCAGAGGCGACCCAAATGAAAACAACAGTCCCAATCAAAACCAACCCAGCCTTGTACCTCCAACCCATTCCCTAAAACACCTCCAAAAAAAAAAACCCCCAAATAACGACGTTATAGAATCTCGCATGTACCAAAATTTGTAAAAGGGTATGTAGAAATTGTGTAGGCCTCAAATCAGAGAGAGCAAATTTGGGAGACTTCCCTTCGGAGTTCAGATTGAATCAAATCAAATCAAATCAAAGAAACAAGAAACCACTCAAGCTGATTTTCTCCATCTACTACACTAGTAATTAATGGCGGTAACAGTCCAGCTTTTTTTACAAGGGAGAGAGAGAGAGGGAGAGAGAGAGACAGGTGCCATCAGCATGGCATAACGGCTTGCGATGACGTGGTAAAGAATGGGATTCGGTTTTGTCTTGGACGTTTCCCTTCCCCCGTCTTGGTCATCCTCCTGTGATGCATAAAAACTTGGTTCCCGGTCCAGCATGGCTACATGGTACTCGATCGTGCATCTCAACTGTTGAAAAGTCTTTTAGCCGGATATGATTACAAATAGAGAAAGAGCAGAGAGAGGGAAAAGAAATCTGGACCATTCAAAATAATTTTAGACAACCGAAATGCGAGATCGGATACCACGTGGCGATCAAGCCATACTCGATCGACACCCAAGTTTTTCTTGGATATCCACAATTACCATTACTACCGCCTCCCGTCCAAAATATTTGTCCGGTCTATAACTTGAAAATAATATACAGTAATTTTCTAAAAGTATTTATAATTTTTTCCGATTACTACTACATTTGTTTTTTTTTTTTTTTTGAACTGGAAGATATTGATTATTACTACATATTAATGAATTCTTTTGATAAACACAAAAAAGTTCAAATTTTTTAAGTTCCCATATTTTACGATTGAACAAACATTTTGAAAAATAGAGTAATTTTAGTAAGTGTTTTTTTCTATAAAAACTTGACCAAATCGTAATTGACATAAAAGAGGTTCGTCAAACTGTCTATCGACAAATATACTTTGCCTGAATGGGTTTTAATCTCCGATCAACTTCTTTTCCGTGACTGATACATACATCAATACTTATAAAATGAGCTGCTAAAATTGTCAATATGCAACCCTAATAAATTGAATTTTACGTCACATGAGAAATCATCATATTAGAGGATCTTGATTCAGTTCGACCAGGTTTTAATGCGTTTTACCTAAGGACATGTTTGGATATCATTAAGGTGGGCCCTTCTATGGTCTATGTTGGAGACCGTCCAATATCAACATTTGTGGGCCCTTCCAAGGTCTACGTTGATAATGGCTTCCTTTTCAAAACCGTTGAATACAAACCATATCGATAAGCATATCTATTGCAAAATGCAAATCGATAAATGCTTTTTAGCAGGCCTGGCCCTGGAGAGCACGGTTTCGATTCCTCAAGCTACCATTTTTTTCGATCCCCCCCTTTTTATTTTTTTGGCTCTGTCTTTTCCACTTAATCCACAATTTTACAAAAATCACATTACTCATAGGCCCGGCCCTGTGTTTGTCGAGGCCCCAACCCTAGCCTCAATTTGAGGCCCTTCATATATATATATATAGTGAATGCCCGTGCCTGAAGGCACGACTCGAACAATCGACACACGCCAATTAATGTTGGGCTCAATATGATTCCAACTTTGCGAAAAATAATAGTTCTAGCATATTCATTGACCTGGTTAACTTTAGCAAAAAGATGAAGGAATAATTTACCAATCCCTAACTTCTTTATGCAAAAAAACCAAACACATAAAACCTCATAAAATTCGACGTTATTAGATATCCTTCCTCATCCAAAACAACAAAAAAACAAAAAAAGATACACAACAAACAAAAAAATAAAAAGAACACACGAAAACACATCATCAGTCCACGAACACAATTAACGCTAAGAGTCTCTAAACATCCTTGTCATAATTGTTCAAAACATCCTCGTATCAACTTTTATTGATTGGAACTCCAAGGTTGCTCTATCCTAATCTACAAAAGCCCAATTAGTCCGCCAAGTTATTTTTTTAAAAATCATATGCTAATAGAAGAAAAAAAAATTAGAGTGCATTGCAACCTGTGTACCTAGTTCAATACAACTCACTACACCAGAACTATGGGTTTGATGGATATCAGTTGTGGGATCTATTTCTTCTTTGGGGAGAAGGATAGTGATAAAATCAAAAGATGTGCACCTTGATAATGCTACATATAGTTGCCCATGGCTAAACATAGTACTAGTTTCTTTTTCCTTAGCGTAGGTGATTTTTCCTTTCCCCTTTTCTGAAGAGCTTAACTTGTGACTTTCGTAAGCAATACACAATCATAAGTGTATTGGAAAAATTAACAAAGTTAATGAAGTGAATCATTATATAACCTTAACAGCGTAGATGAGAAAATACCTCACCGACACGGGTGCCGTCGACACGACGTTCATTATGGATACCAACTGCAGTGTTTCTTTATTTTACAGGTTGTACCTATAAATAGTGAGCAAACTGATAAGTTTTAAGATCGATCAAAGTGATTGTAGGATTAAAAGAAACACCCACAGGCCACAATCCTGTCTTTTGGAAAAGCAAAGAAGAACGTGAAATAATTTGATTAAGAATCTAGTCATGGAAACCAATGAAGAAATAGGGCCACAACTCTTGAAAAGAACTATTGATTTCTAGCATAGAACAATCATAATTCCAACTTAAGCAACAATTTCACCACATTTATTATCAAATCAGCAACAAATTCATGAGTTCTCAAGCACTAATTTAATTTCAGCACTTTTAAATGCGCACTTCAGCCCCTATAAACAGTTTGAAAATGCTGCGTTAAAGTAGCAGCATTTTGACCACAAAAGAAACAAAAAAATGACAATAGAGTCGCTAATTACCCAGGGTAGTTGATAAACATGATAACTAACTACAAAAGTACTACGAAATCAAAGGCCCATATTTCATTGGAAATGAAGTTCTAAAACTTGAGTTACCCGCTACTCGGATTGATATGGCAGGATGATTACATGGTATAGGAACAAATGGGATTGATGTATGGAGTTCAGATAGAAAGAAAAAATGGATGTGTATTTTTAAAAGTAGAGATCATGATTGAAAGATTAATTGCATTTGGGACATAGGGGAGGAACACAAAAGCAAAACCATAGTCATTATTTATACGAAAGCATTTTGGCATAACTTCCCTTGTGGAGTGGAAAACAGCAAAAATACGAAAGAACTAAGATATAAAGCAACCCTGGGATGAAGAAAACAGCCCTCCAGCTTTATGGACTTGAGAGATCCAAATGATCAATTTTAGCAGCTTTGAGAAGTTTTCCAGTGAGATCAATTCCAAGAATCCCAGCCAACGTGCTAGCTGAATTAGAAAAGCATACCAGGTATTCAATAGATATCATACCTTCCGATCAACTGTTTCCCAAGGTCCATCAACTCTGCCACTGTCTCATCACCATCACGAACAAATTCCTAAAAGAAGAAATCATACCTCTGAATTTTAAACAAACCCAATAAACATTGCAGTCATTCATTTTCCTGTAGAGTGGAAAACATACCTAGCGGTTAGTGGAACCAAGAGTCTCAGATAGAGAGCGGCTTGAGATCCGACCTTGTTGCTATTGCTGAAATTTTACACCTGGAAAATGAAAGGGGTACAAAATGCTGAAAACTATGTAGGGATTGCAAGGTAGAATCAATTTTTCTATTCACGAAAAGGATAATGTGGTGGTATCTCGTTATCAATGGTAAGAAGGATTGTTGCCGATCAAAGAGTCCTCTGCTAAAGGGACACACAACGAATCACCTGTGCAAATTTCTCAATCCACACAGAATTTTAAAGAAGGTACTCACACTTTAGTCATATTAAATGGGAGCTCAAAATGAACTTGTTTCAAGAGACAAAAGTAAAGTCGCAGTCTAAAATGATTTGAGAGAGTTAAAAAATCGCACATTTCCCACTGATCTTGTTTTGTAGCTTGCCTGTCCGCCACTATACTTGCTGCCAAGAGTATATGAAATCATGACTTGTATGGTCCTGGTCCTATCAATTGCAGTTTGCTACAAAATAAATCACTCCTTGTTCCTTAAAAAATAGAAGAATTGACAGTACACCTTTTTTCTCTACAACTCCTGAAAGTTAAGTAGTGGGAAAAAATGATAACTAAAACATTTAGTTCAACTATAATTGTCATTCTTGGGAGAATCACTGTTTACTGTTGGTCCCTCTACTGGTGAAAACTGATTTAGTTAGCGAACAGAAAACTAATAACTTAACTGTGTCATATTTTCAGAGGACTAAAAGTATATCACCAAATAAAATTCCCTATGGCCATCCTGTGAATTCTGGTCTGGAAGCTTAGGCCAGGAACGGAGAGAGAGAATGTGTGGCAGTTTAAAATAGCGCAAAGGCATTTGACTACCAATGACGACTTCACTTACCCTTTTAAGATACAAAAAATAAGCATCAAAATTTTATTCATCACATTCCGATAATTGCAATATTCAACATCTAGATGATCAATACATCTTAAATAATATCAAGGAAGATGTGAGAATGAAACCAATTAAATTTTCTTCTTGGGAAAAAGTATGAACAAATAGTTTAGCTTATGCTTTCTATATTCAAATAATGAAGATGCATGCATCAACTTATTGGGAAAAAATCGTGCCATTCTTTTTAAATAGCATTAGCAAAAAATGACTCACTATGAAAACGACTTCATACCTTAAAGCATGAGATTACTGACACCATTTCATTGTTGAAAAAAGACAAACAGTTAAAGGAAAAGAAACCAGTAAATAGAAGCATCGAAAGGATTTCTGATATATGATCACAGTGTGCGCTCATGCCTAAAGGCTCTTTCAAACACGCCCTAACTTTGTTATTCAGTATTCGTTGGAGTATCTCTATGAAGCTGTGAGTGCAAAACAAATGAAACTTTCCTTTCAGCCAAAAAAAAAAAATATGCATAAACATAAAATATGTCAAGGCAGAACACATTCATGAAATTAATTAGTCTGCAAGATGGGTTATACCTACATACGTCTCTCGTACATTTCATCAAACACGTAAAATGCAAGTAAGCATATGATTTTAGGGGAGTAAGTTACACATGCCCTTCTCAAAAACTGTATCAATGCTGTGTTTGGAAAACAAATTCATGAAGATTTTCTAAATGCTATACTACTTAATGAATATTGCGATGAAACCCGATGCGAAATTTGGAAGTTATTGCGTGAACCCCTAGTGCTGCGGTTGCAGAGATTCCTGTTCTATGTAATGAGTGGACTGCAAATGCTTTTTGATTCCATGTCTCTGCTAACAATTTCAGGATTAAACATCGTGTGTGGCTGTGATCGGCTGCCGAGAGAAAGAAGAATGCTCAGTGTCTGTGTGTGTTTGAGAGAGATAGAGGGGGACAGAGACCAGAGGTGGCTCTGTGTCTGTGTTTGAGAGAGAGAGAGGGAGAAAGGGAGAAGTTTGGCTCTGTGTTTGAGAGAAAGAGAGAGAGAGAGGGAGAGATGGAGAAGTCCGAAGTATCGTGGATAAGTGGGGGGAGAGATTCCAGGGGTGGGGTGTTCCTCAACCGTTTTTTTTTTTGGCGCCAATTCTTAAGCCTCCGAATTAATCCTAGCCGTAGCTCTACCAAAACCCAAGATCAATCCTTAAGTCTTTAGGCTAAAACAAATCCCAGCCATTCGTTTAGGGCAAGTTAAGCCTGGACCATTAGATTTATGTTGGGATTTAAAACCTGAGCTCCCTTATTTTATATATATATATATATAGGGAGGGCTTCTAATCCGGACCTCCCGTTTCCGGACCTCTATGATCCAAAATTTTTTTTGACGATCCGAGCCGTCCAATGTGTTCAGAAGGTGTTTTCAAGGGTTCACGCGGAAAATCTTCAAAAAAAATACCGGGAAGGGCTTGATCCAAGCAGTTTTCGCAAAAAAATTATATTTACAGTTTTTGCGAAAACTATTTGGATCAAGCCCTTCCCGGTATTTTTTTTTGAAGATTTCCCGCGTGGACCCTTGAAAACACCTTCTGAACACATTGGACGGCTCGGATTTTCCAAAAATAATTTGCAACACAAAAAAAGCCATGTTTTTCTTATTAACGGGAGGTGTGGACTAGAAAATCCACCTATATATATATATATATATATATACTATATATGAACGCGGTTCCTGTCAGGACGCCCTGAAATTGCTTATATCCGAACTTTACACGACAGCCGTTGGATCTCATCCAACGGCCATGATAAAAGAAAGGAGTTCGCGGGTCAAAACATAGGATCCGGGTAATTTATTACTCGCGGGTCTAAACCAAACCTCCCCGGATCCTCATTTCATTTCACGCTTTCCTGAAATGAGAGAGAGAGAGAGAGAGAGGAATCGAAGGAGAAGACGAAATCGAGGTGGACAAACTGAGAATCGACAACCAAGGCTCTCGAAGGTCTCTCTCTCTCTCTCTCCCTCTCTTTTTGGTTGCTTCGCTGTTCAAATCAGTTACGAAAGTAGGTTTTTTTTTGTGTGATTTATAAAATAAAATAACTAGATTTGTGTGAGTGTTGATTTGTGGAAGAGGGTCTCTCTCCCTGTTCAAAATCAAGGGTTTTAGTTCGAAATCTGGGGTTTTAGTTCGAACAAATCTAGGGTTTCAAATTTGAAGAAATCTAGGGTTTCGAACTTGAAGAAAACTTGTTTCTTTCAGTTTAAATTTGTGTGTGTATTGATTTCAAGGGTTCATTTTGAAATCATAAATTAGGTTTTTTTTTTTAGGATTGGAATGTTTGAAATCTGTGTGTGTGTTTATTTTGGTAGTTAGTACTTGTGATGTTTTAGGATTGCAATTATATTTTGTGCACTTGAGGAAAATATATGTCAGTTCTTGAAATGTATGTCATATTTTCTTCGCAATGTATCTGTTTGGTAACTATTTATGTTGAACTACTTCTTTATAGCTACTTTGATATTTATGTTGAAGGATATTCATTTATTTTGGTTTGTTCGTCTTTGATTTGTTTGGTGGGAATTCAATATAATTGCTGAATTCCATAGGTTCATGTTTATGTGATATCTCCAAGCCTCCTTAAAGTTAAATTAACTTTGCAGAAATCTGAATACCATGTGTTTTCCTGGATAGATTGTGCTTCATCAGTCTTGATGATAAATCTGCAGAAGATGGTTGTTGCAATATCAGAATGATGGCAGGAAAACTTGGAAATTTCAAGACGGTGGAACCTAGTAATGAGCCTACACATGCAAAGAAATCTCGAAAAGAGAATAGTTGAGGTAGAATATTGGATGGTAATCGATCTGCAGATGCTAAAGTGGTCTCCTAAAAATGGAAGTGCTGGATTCTCCTAGTTGCGTGCATAGTTTTGTGGTAGATTTAGAGGAATTCCACTTGAGTAGGCAATAGACCATGGACACATAGTTGGATATATGATGAAACTAGACAGTCAGTTTATGTGAAACTAGACAGTTAGTTTGTTCTCTGTATTAAGTCAGTTTGAGATTTATGAACAGTTTGTTCTCTGTATTACCTTGAGAGAGTTTGATCGGAACTATATTATGTTGAGATTTATGAACAGTTTGTTCTCTGAATGCAACATTTGATATCTCTATTTGTCTGGAAAAATTTGATATAGACTTGGTGAAGAAATTTTGCGAGTCTGGAAAAACGATTGCCTCTATTTGTCATGGGCTACTGATATTAGCAGGTGCAGGGTATCTTAAAGGTCGGAAGTTTCAAGCATATCCAATGGTGAAACCTGCACTTGTTGCTGCAGGTGCTCTTTGGGTGGAACCTGTCACCAATTCGGTTGTAGAATTATGTCTTGTTAAAGTCAGTTTGTTCTCTGTCATCAGTTTGCTGCAGGTGGAACCTTTCAAATTTCAACTTATGTTGGTTCATTTTGTATTGTTGTCCAGTAGAGATCTACTTTGATGGTTTAATGGTCCCAAAGGTTCCCTTGGATTTACAGCAGTGGAGAATTGGACAAATTATAAAAATGCTCAATCTTTTTTGGTACAATTTTTGGTGTTTATTTGAAAAGATGTAGTTTGAGAGAAACTTCACTATTTCTCTTTCATTGACGCTTCTTCTAACTTTTCGATATTAACCACATAGACCAACTTCAGTATATGATCATATTGAGTGTCTCCATGCTTGTGTTGCAAACCCAGAATTAGATTAGTAGCCAAGACAGCAAAAGAGTCCTATTTGTGAACATTGGAGTTAAATCCTATTACATCACATAAGGCATGTGCCATTCCAAGTTCCATTCTTTAAAATAACTTCACAGCTCCAAACCAACAAAAACTCGCATAATACAGTCTTCAAGAGTTAAATCCTATTACATCACATTCAAAACAATAAATTCTATAAAACAATCCACCACAACTTATGCCAACGGGGGCAAGATAAAAACACAAAAGGAACCTTAACTACTTCATGAACAATCTTAACTACTTCATGAACAATCTTTTCTGTATGAGGAATTTGTTTTGGATGAAGATGAACCAAAGGAAAGTGACGAGTAGACCGCCATGCGTGATTCGAGTGCTTGCCTCCAAAGGAAATGCCCGATTTTGCTGTTACTTGACTTTATGGTGTTCATTGCAGTTCCGGTCAGATCTTGTTTTCCTCTTCCAATGGCTACTGCTTCAACCAGAATGTTGATTCCAACTGTATCTTTTTAATTAAAAACATACTCCTTCAGGTTACATTTTCTGTCTCTGATTACCTTGGAGACCTGAAACAGAAAAAGGAAGAGCTTATGAGGGGCAATGGACCAAAGTCTCTTCAAATGAGAATAGGACCAAAATGCTAAAATTTATAGGATAAATCTGGCTGGATGGTCCAACTTTTAATTAACCATCCAAACGAGATGCCCAGCCAAAGGATTGACCATACTGCTAATTTGTTCTTTAATTGCAATGAAAAAACAACTGCTATTTTTTTTGATGAATGGGTTTAAGTCTCATAACTGCAGAAGGAAGTTTCCCATTCCATCATTCCCCCCTTTTACTAATCAAAAGAAAAGCTAGTTTTATGATTAAACAAACCTCAAAACATTCAACAGACTGAAAAAATCCAAAGTTCAAGAATATCTCTACACTATTTCACATGAATTGTATTTAACCCTTCTAATGTAACTTAAGCGGAAACTAAACATAATAATAAATCGCAAAGCCACCACAACCACTCTCAACATTTTACAACAAATATGTAATAAACACCATTTTTCCCCCATAGTCTTCAAAAGCCAGATCTAACAGCAATAAGCCAAATAAAATCGAACTGAAACCCTTGATTTCGAACTGAATCCAGAAAGACCTGAAACCCTTGATTTCGGAAGAGAGATACCTTCTTCCACAAAATCAACACACACACACACAGATCTCTTTCAACCGGATTGCAAATCGAAAAAAACCCAGTTTTGTCTACATATATCGAACCAGAAACGAAGAAAAAGAGAGAGAGAGTGAGAGACCTTGTGGTCTTCGATTTAGTGTTTGGGCTTCGCCGATTTCGTCTTCTCCTCCTTCAATTTGTTCTTCCCCTTCGATCGATTCTTCTTCGGCTGTTGCCTCTCTCTCTCTCTCCTCTCGTTTCAAATTCAGCGTAATGAGAAGTGAGGATCCGCGTAGGGGTGTTTAGACCCGCGAGTTAAATTGACCCGGATCCGGGATCTGTTTGACCCGCGAACTCCCTTTCTCTTATTAGAGCCGTTGGATGAGATCCAACGACTGAAATGAAAAGTTCGGACCTAAGCTATATCAGGTCGTCCTGATATATATATATATATATTTTTTTTTTTTCCTATGAGAAGA
Organism: Vaccinium darrowii; assembly: GCA_020921065.1. Taxonomy (NCBI): domain Eukaryota; kingdom Viridiplantae; phylum Streptophyta; class Magnoliopsida; order Ericales; family Ericaceae; genus Vaccinium; species Vaccinium darrowii. Next base: position 37,456,092 of record CM037160.1, read on the forward strand.
GTAAGCAAGACAATTATTGTAACGAAGATCAATATCTTATGTAAATTTCAAACAAAGTTCGGAACTGGGAATACACATACAAGTCTATTACAAATAATCTAACCAACCATGAGTTAAATGGGATCAAAGGCAGAGTTAGAGATTTAAGAATTAAAATTAAAATGGGTGGGCAGTGGTTGAAAAGTAAATAATGAACAGCACTCACTCTCATTTTATATAGCATATATATGTACACTACTACCACTCACTCTCATTTTATATATATATACGGGGCTGGATCTATGCCCTACACGGGGCTGGATCTATGGACACTCATTTTACACTCCTCGTTTGACACTTCATCTCGGCCCTTGAAACCGAGGGCTGAGATTAAACTTTAATGACAGCCCCTTCTTCTCACGTGTCTTCTCTCTATCCCGCACTCTCTCTCTCACCAACAACTACACCCCCTGGTTTTTCCTCCCACTCCGGCAATAGCCATGGCCGGACGCTCCTGTGACGGAATCTCTCCTCTCTGAAATAATCTCTCTCCGCCCAGATTACATATATACCTACCGAAGTACATTTCATACAAAATCAAGTAATGAAGGATAGAAATTCCCCTTTTTCGGAAGTAAATCACGAGTTCAAGGAATACCACTATATTCAAGGGGCTGATTATCCAACCAAGAATCATCCAAAAGAGGAGAAAAAGATTCAGATTTAGTGGGCCAGGCAGAGCTAACATCTATTCATCATAAACAATGGGCTTAGATTTCTCATCTCTACTTCTAACCATTGAAGCACTGCAATTAACGGAACCCATGGAGGGAATCTGAGATTTTATTTTCATAAAATCAAAAGCTTTATTTTCTCCATTAATATCAACTAATTGAAGCTTTGGTTGAGCCGCCGTATGAACTATGAAGGTCTTCCACTTCGGAGCGGCGGCGATAGCAGACCACTCGCGGATCTTCATAAGCACGCCAACTCCACAAGCCCACCACCCTTCAGATTTTCATACGAAAGCAGCAGCGGCGCGTGGGTTAGAGGATCGTCGGTCGAACATTTGGGTGTGTTTTACACTTTTATGGAGGGAGGAGAGAAGGGGAGGGCACATGAGCTTGGGAGGAGTTTTTAAAGTTTTAATCTCAACCCTTGATTTTAAGGGCTAAGATGGGGTGTCAAATGAGGAGTGCAAAATGAGTGTCCGTAGATCCAGCCCCTATATACACTACTAAAATAGTACTAACTGTATACAAATATACAATAGTTATATATATTATAAATTATTCAATAGATCTAGGCAGTAGAACGGTAGAAGTATAAAATCAATTGTTTCGTGACTTTCGTCAAAACCAAGACTTAAATAGTTAAACCCACCTAAATCGGTGACTCGGTGGCGGCGCCGGCGGTGCAAGAGCAGCGAAACAATCAAAGCTTTAGAGGAGAAAACATTGAAGGAGCTTCAGTCTTCAGAGAATCAGAGGAGAAAACAGACAGACGGTATGATTTTTCTAGGGCTTGAGAGTTGTTTTGCTCGTTGCTTTCTTTTTCACAATTTCACCGAATGACTAAGACTTTCACAGAGTTTCAATTTCCATATGGAAGTTGGGCCTCAAAAGACTTACCAAAAAAAAAAAAAAAAAAAAAGTTGGGCCTCAAAAATAAAATAGGCTTAAGTGTTTAGGTGGGCCTCTTACAATATTGGATCAATTTATTGGGCATTTTATACCAAATCCATACTATACTAACCTATATACTCGGGGGCCCCAAAAATAGCCTATTTTTTGGGGCCCCAGGCCCGGGCCTGCCCAGCCTACCCACAGGGCATCAGGGCCGGGCATTTACTCAATTACACTTTGCAAGTGGTGGCTAACTCATGCGGTAGAGCTTTCGGATATCCCACACTACATCTTGCATGGGATCGAGTCTCATTCCCCCCCTATGTAATAGATTAGGAATGACGAATGACAAAAAAAAAAAAATTTACATTTAGTTAAAAAATTTACATTTAATAAACACAACAATAATGTAGAAGTGATCATTTTTTCTGACTTTTGAATCTTTCATGTTTTTCCCCCTTTTTTCTCCTTTTCATTTTTGGCTCTCTTTTTTTCCACCCAATCCACAATTTTACAAATACACACTGCTCAATTACATTTTGTTAAAAATTTTACATTTAACAAACACAAAAATAATGTAGAAGTGATATTTTCTTACATTTAATTAAAAAAATTTACTGGCGAAAAATTTTAAAAAAAATGAGTGAACTAACACGGTTTATTATTATTTGTTTCACACAAGTCATTTTTAAAATATAAAGCAAATTTATTTTCTTCATAAAAATTTAAAAAGTCCAGTGCAAACTTGAATTTTTTTTCTTTTGATTTTTATGTTATTTTATTTTTTTGACTTAAGAATAAGTGGGCAACTAAAATCAAGGTTGGCTAGGGCAACCCAAATGTTGGGGCCGCCCCTGTTTTTTAGCATGCTTGATACGGTGACAAACTTCGTAATAACGGTTTCGATCATAAAAAATGACTCAAAAAAACCCCAAATGCCAAATGCGGAGACCAGACGTTTCGATTGATATGATTAGTGCTAACCAAATCGTAACCCTAGAATTTCTCAGTTCAGTTTGGATGTATCTCTACCAAATAAGAGAAGGATAAATGAGATTAAAGTTGTATTGGCATGACAATGGCTTAAGAAAACAATTTACATAGACTCCGGATCCCGCCGGCATTAAGGGATCTTCAGCATGTAGCATGAATTTAATAACTAGGTCATATTATAGTCAGGGCTAGCTCTGGGGTAAGCCTAGCAAGTCCCCGAGCTTGGGCAACCCATCCTATTAGGGGCAAAAAGAAAAAAAAAAGGTTATGTATAAATTTAATTATGCTTTCATATGTGGTGCGAAGGCATTGGTTGCCCCAGTGGTTGTTGGTAATGCCTTACAAGCGTGAGGGCATGAGGTTGATTCCCCTAGGTGCAATTTTTCTGACTTTGGTGGAATCTTTCATGTTTTTCTCTCTCTTTGTTATTTTTGGCACTTTTTTTTTCCCACTCAATCCACAATTTTACAAAAATTGCACCACTCAATTACACTTTGTTAAAAAAGTTACATTTGACAACCACAACAATGTAGAAGTTATTTTCTTACATTGAATTAAAAAAATTCTAATGGTGAAAAATTTAGAAAAAATGAGTGAGCTAACGTAGTTTATTATTATTTTTTCACACAAGTCATAGTTAATATATAAAGCAAATTTATTTCTTCATACCAAACTCTTACAATCATATCTTTTTATGTTTATCTTTGTATCCTTTTTGTTTTATTTTTGTATTTTATAATTTTTTTGAAACGAACTCTGAAAGATCGATGTAAGTGGTCCAATATTGGAATTTGTTTTATGTAATGAGAAGTTCTTTAAATCTAATCTTGCTCGTCATATAGCACTTGATTGTGATTTTTTTGAAGTTATTTAAGCTGAAAGTCCAGCGTAAACTTGAATTTTTTCCTGACTTGTATGTCATTTTATTTTTTTGACTTAAGAATAAGTGGACAACCAAAATTAGGATCGACTAAGGCAACCCAAACGTTAGGGCCGGCCCTGATTACAGTTGATTCTAAAGCTGAGAGATTTTTTTAGGTTCTTCTTAGCAAAAGAGAAGATCAGTTCTATGAGTAAATAAGGAACATAGAACTATCAGACAAAGCAATTGAATCAAAGGTCAAAACAAAAATGTCTACTTTCACCAGAGGGTAAGTTATATTCGGACGTTGAACAAAAAGATGGTTAAAACAAAGCGTTCGATTTTTCAAGTTGAGCAAAACTGTGGTTGGGGTACAAGGCTTTTCTGTCTGACCAACTCATGAAGATCATGGACTATCTTAAACACGGCATCCGGCCTAGCTAACCTCAGTGCATTCTGCGACATGGCCCTGAGCTCATCTGCTTTTGGACCGAACCATTGAGCAACGATCTTAGCTATCTCTTTTGGTGATTTTGAGAATTTACCGAACCCATTTTCCACCACGTACGGTACGTTTCCAGCTTCCTGTAACAAGATTTGGAAATTGAAGTTCAGCATGGGCTATAGCTATCAAACAAGTTCCCCCATGTGAGACAATAGCATCAAGCACGATCAATAACAAGAACAAGAACAAAACACGACATAAAGCTGCGCGTGGCAAGATTGGCAATGTTCATAGCTTGCACCGGCTTTTACTATATTCACTACATTCTTGAATGAAAAGGAAGAGTGCAATGACAGCTGCTAGTGTAACCAAAATTACATATGTTAGGAGTTTCATCAATGAAAAACCGTACAAGGGTGACACCCTACAATGTAGCCAGTGGTTCCTGCGAACAACTGTGCTTGGAAAGGACTTAGAAAGCAATGGCAGAATGGTATGAAAGAAATGGGGAGAAGAGGAAAAAATGAATGTGACGATCTCCCACCGTTGCCAGATTGCATTTGAACCAAAGTAAGAAATTAGTCAGAAAACGGAATGAGAAGATTTCCCTCTGCTGAACATTTGGCTATTACGGCCAAGTGCCACTAATAGGTTTTAAGAGAGAAATCTACGTTTCAAGCTTTTGTTGGCTCGACACAGACAATATATTTCAGTGAGAAATCTTGATGAGACCGTAAATGATAAAACAGGAGATATAGACTTATTTTTTCCTTCTTAATTTCTCACTTATTAATTACCATGGAGCTGTTAATATCAAAAGTAGAAAATACACCTGGCCAGCAATGTAATCATTGAGGATTATGGGTAGTCCTCGGATCATAGCTTCAGCGATGGTTCCTGGACCAGCCTACAAAAGCAAAGGAGTAAATGAATATAAGAGCATAAGACAGGCAATACGATCAACAGGAATTTCCAGGAATCAAATGATGATGACGGAAGGTAACATAACTGAAATAGTTCAATGAGATATGTACCTTCGTAATTATGCAATCGCATGCTCCCATGCATTCTTCCATTTTACTGACAAATCCCTTCACCTAAGTTTTAAAAGCATCTTCTTCTTTAAGTCAGTGGAACACATATGACAGAAAGAAAACAACAGACAAGCTTCTATTACGCAAATTAGACACACGTTGATTTGGAAGGGATGAAAAGTTGGAAGATATCCTTATGAAAGTAAGAAAAAAATAAATTAAAAAATGACATGGAAACTACTCAAATTGAGAGAGAGAGAGAGAGAGAACACAGGTTCAATTACAAAAATAGTTCATAGAATGACTTAGTGAAAAGTAATCAAAGACCAATTCAACAACAGTATGGTACGGAGTATAATTTACGTATGAGCAAGGTAGTGGTCGGAAGTTCAAAAGGATTGTAATACCTGGACAGGAATTTTCCATTCAATAGAAGCCAATTTGTTGGCTAGCTTTTTGTTGCGGCCACATATTATGAGCACCTGACCTATTGGCTCCTCGGCATTCTCGTCATACAATGACTTTCCAAGTGCTCGTGCCGTAGCTTCGATGGGACCCATCCCTTCCCCACCACCCATCAACAACACAGCAGGAAGATACTCATCCATCCCCAGTTCTCTCCTTAACTCCTCCTAGTTATAAAACATAATGAAACCAAGCCCATTAACAAGCATTCAATGCAAATATGCAATCCATAACACTAATTGTCTGAAACAGGGAGACTGTGTCCCACAAAAGCACATCAGAAGACATAAATTGTCAAAGTACAAAACAAGACATTTGTAAATCACACATTACCATAATTCCCACTCTATTCCGATCGCTATACTTCCCCTTTCAAAATGGCAACCAGTAAGAAACTTCAACCAGGACTAATTAAACCACAAGTTCTGTCCCTTAGTTTCATATCTGAATGAAGTAGCCTGGACATTTCTAACGGAGGTGCATGCATTTGAATGGCACTGATACCACACATACACTCCTTGACCTATGATCCATACCACATGCATGTGTCTTAAATAAAGTAATTTTCAATACTTCCAAAACCCTTGCTGGCACTTTTCAACCTCCCCAGCTCAGATTAAAGGGACCAAACTTTCTTGTTTGTTATGGAAATTTGACATTGTTCATCCCAATTACGAGTCAAGCATGCAGGAGACACAGATTTTTAAATATGCTGTGTCAAATAGTAGCTAGATACATAATGTAATTATGGAATTTAGTCCATAATCAGTCCAAGATGCGAATTTCTCATTGTAACTATTAGTAGTAAACAAAAGTTAGTCACCTAACATTTGCATATGGAGAAGAAATATGCAACAGCAAATTAATGTCATTATGTTGTCTGTATCCTTCTTTTTGTAGGAATTGATTTTTCAGCTAACGTCAAATTCCCTAGCTTCACAATACAAAGAGTCTAGCGTCTAAGACAAACACTAACTTTATAATCTTCAAATAATGTTGGTGTGGTTTGGAGGGCAACTGATTGATAATGGGGGAGCATGGTAAACTACATCTTCAGTAGGTCGCATATTCAAAGCACTTGAATTTTCCCTTTCTATTGACATTGGCATCAGGAATGGTGGGATGCTCTCGTAATTATGCGACAAAATTACGTGCATGCACAAGTGAGACTCTCTCTCTCTCTCTCTCTCTCTCTCTCTAAGAGAATACGATGGTTTTGCCCAAACATTCAATAACCCTCGTGAAACACTAGTAACAGCAAAGCACACTTAGCAAATAGGCGCTAGAAACATAACCAACCTTTGGGCGAACAGGCTTAACAAAGGATGGTCGCACAGGAAGGCCAAACACCTTGATTTGAGAAGGCTCAAGTCCAGCTTTCAATGCCCTTTTTGCTACCTCTTCCGTGGGGCAATAGCACCTTGTCACAAGCTTATGAAACCTAAATATGAGTAAAGACATAGAACATTAAAAACTAGAATCAGAATAGTGCACCTGGGAAACAAGTCATTTTGAGTGCAGAAAATACCATGTTGGATGGCAAGTGCTTAAATCTGTAATTACAGTGGTGAACACAATCTTCTTTAAAAGACCCTTTGACCTCAAGATACGAAGGGGAACATGTTGCATCAGAGGATGTACACTGATAATTATATCTGGCTGGTACTTCATCAAGCCCTTGGCAACCTCTCTGTAGTTACAGGGTAACGAATCAGATAACAACGACTAGCAAAGCCAAAATAGCTACTTTATATGGCACTGCAAACATGCATACAACAAACTAAATTAGAATGAACAGTTTTAAGTTCCCAGAAGTTCCATTTGTTTAATGGTACTTGGAGAAGACGAACAAGAAAAGAAAAGAAAAGAAGAATAAGCGACCAAGTTGCACGCAATAGACCGGAAGACTAAACCTGTCCCAAGCATTAACCTGTCCCATGCTAATGAACAACTAACAAAGTTTGAAACAACAATAAAAATCACATAGAGAGACTTGCGACCAACCACACACACAGAGCTAGCGAGAGAGCGACCGAGCGAGAGGGTTCATTATGCTAGTTCCGCAACTTCCGCAGTCAAATGGAATATCTGGATTCTAATCAGAAGCAACCTAAGAAGTTTGCAAGCCAAAAGGTTTTCCACTTAACCAATGGCACACACGAAGAGTGACTGAGTGAATACTAAGTCTCGCTTCTATTTTATGAATACTAACAAAATATCCAGATGAGGTTCATTGTGATAGACAATTGCCGCAACATTGATATCTGGAATCACAGAGAGTGACATTGATAATTAAATTCAAGCCATATCTCAGAAACTCAGAACCTATGGTGTGAAAAATGCCAATAACCATACATAGAATGCTAAACAGACATGTCTTGTTCGCAATCAATCATCTAGAGATATGCAACACCATCACATCAGGCATGATTAGTTAAGTACTTGAATGTATATTTTAGTATTTCATAAAAGAGTTAAACTTGGATAAAATCTTGGGCAACCAAGTCCAAAAAGGCAAATATCATGCCCAATGAGAGTGACATTTGTCCCTACTTACGTACAGGCACACAAAAGTTTTTAAGTACAAATTGGATACAAAAATAGATAAGTAAATTGGCTTCCTAAATGAAACAACAGCATACTACACGTTACGTTCATTTCCAGATGTAAAAATCCAAATTGCTCACCGTGAAGAATTTGATAACATTGCATATGAGTAAAGATAACAGCTTTACTATAATCTAACTCACTGCATGTAAAACTCTCTTACCTTCCACATTCCAACAGTTGTTTTCAGTACCAACAAATGAAGAACACCAAGGACCGTATAATAATGCCTCCTTGGGCAAAAAGTAGTTCTTTTTAACGCATTCCAAAGGCTCTAGCAACGTGATCCATGAACAAACAAACTTTCATTAACCCATGAAAACTTATACTTAACTATAACTGCCGAATTTCATGTCTAACGATATTGCGAAAGGCAACATTTACCAGAACTGCAGGTTTAAATCAAGGGCAAAGTAAAAAAAATCAAACTAAACTACTAGCAATGCATTAAAGCTAATTTCTATATTACATCGTAAAAAGTAGAGCTACATATAGGCTCTAAAACAGAATTATGACCAGCTTTAACAGCTCCTCTAGAATATCAGCTAAGTTTCCAAAACCAAATGTGAGGTCCATCTTGTACCATCTCCCATCTCCGGCTTAGGAAACCAAAGAAGGACTGTAAACCTATTAACTATGACACGAACACCATTATCGCACCCACTATTTACCCAGACAAGCATATTAAATTGCAGAAACTAGCAAACAAGGCCTCGTTTCAGATTCCAACAACAGAGTTCAGTAGTTCACCAGTCCTTTTATCTACATAAGTAAACTAAAATAAAAGCTTAATCTTGTTTGAATGCTTAAAGGAATCACTCACCTAGCTATAAATGTTGATGTTGCAGCGAAATTGGATTGGTGGACTACACGCGGAGCAGAGGCATAGTATGTCATTTTCCATAAAGGCCCAGTTTTCACCAAGAAGCTGTAACTCCTGGGTAATTGGTTAAACGGCCATGGAGTATGATCTGTCCATAAATCTGTAACAAACACCTGCAACAAACACTCTTAACAAAGAGAAAATGATAAACAAATGAATTAAAACACAACCACTATTCATTTTACTCGACCATCGAAATAAAGCGATCAAAACTGACCTCATATTCATCACCAAATTCTTCGTTGAACGCAGCCTTAATAGCTTCCGCCGAAGCCCGGTGACCACCACCGGTATCACTCATCAAAATAAGAACCTTTTTTTTCCTACCCAATCCAACACCATTCAAGGGTAACCCTTCATCCTCTAAACCACTACAACCATCTTCCCTCAATCCATTAACATCATCAGCTGAACCAACCCGAAGAGAGGCGAAACCAATTGGGATTTTCTCACAGTGAAACCTAACAAACTTATTGAACTCATTGAACAGTTTTCTAATTTTACAACCACTTCCACTACTCAAACTCAATGAAGCCACAACCTTGGAATTCTTCCTAACTCCATTAAAATACATGCAATTAGACAAAATTGAAGGGAACCCATCTGAATTCCGAGTCTTTAAACTGGAATCAAATGCCAAGTAACTCAATTTGGATACAAGAGAGAATAAATTACCAGTTTCTTGAGTACTGACACTAGAAGATTGCATAGTTGTTTATGGGTTGGGGCGATAAGACCTCAATTGATCAGTCCATTGAGGGTTTTTTCATTTGAACCCAAGTGGGTTTTCTAAAAACAAGGAACAAAAGAGAAGAAAGATTGAGGGGGTGGGAAAGTTTTTGGAGCACGACAAAAAAATGGGGAAAATTTGAAGATGGGGTTTTGTGGCCACAAGGAGTGGATTTAGAGGAGGCTAGCAATATTACACGGATTTTGTGCCAAAAGAAACCAAAAAAACCAAAAAAGAGAGAGAAGAAAAACCCTCTCGAATGGACAGATTAACGAGAAAACACTCAAAAGAAAGGACGCCAGTTATCAACACCAATTCACCAAGAAAGGATACTGAGCAAAAAAAGAAAATTCACCACGAAAGGACGGGAGCTTTACCAAAGCTTCGAAGTTGTAACGGTGGGTTCATGCACTCGTCTATTGAAACCGATGCTAACAAGGGCTCCTTAGGGAAGTGGGAGATGATGTACAGCTCCGTGCTACGTAGCGTGCTATGCGGTTTATTTTGCCGCCGTGCCGGCACCGTTTTAACTATCGGAGACGTCTACCGTGTAGAGCTCGTCAAGTACTATTAGCGTACCAAAAATCAACTCGATCAGATATTATTAAGTGCCTCATCAGAACAAAAATAAGTTGAAAAAAATGGAAACACATGTTTTGAAACACTAGATGAAAACCATTGAAACCATTTTTTTAACCTATTTATGTTCCGATGGGCGATGAGGCACTTAACGATATCCGATTGAGTTAATTTTTGTTCCCATTTTTTTCAACTTATTTTTGTTCCGATGAGGCACTTAATGATATCCGATTGAGTTGATTTTTGGTACACTTATAGTACTCGACGAGCTTTACGCGGTGGACGTTTCTGATCGTCGGAACGGTGCTAGCGCAGCTCCGAAATGGGCCCGCACAGCATGCTGCGCAACACCCCCCTGTTTCCCCTCCTTTGGCAAAAAAACTTTAATCCGGATTATTGGATTATTCGTTTTGTCTATATTCAAAAATTTTTTTTGCATTTGTTAGTTTTGTGTCAAGATTTTATGGTTTTTGAATTCCTCTCGACTAGACGAATCTAACAAAGATAAAGTTATGGTCAAACCAATTTTTTTTTTTGAATAAAACCGAAAATACTTGGATTATTGGATTAATTTTGGGTTTATTCCAAAAAGTTTGAGTTTTGACCATAATTTTATACTACTTGTTAGATTCGTCTTGTCGAGAGGAATCCATAAATCACAAAATCTTGACGCAAAACTAACAAATGCAAAAAAAATTTGAATAAAGACAATGAATAATCCAATAATCCGGATTATGGATAATTTGCCAAAGGGGAAGACTCCTGTCCAGTTTTTGTAGTGTTGAATCCGGATCAGTTTTTGGGCCATTGAGGGCTTGAGACAAGCCGACATTATTGATAAAAGTCTAGTTTGCCAATTGATAAAATTAACTATTAATTGAGAAAAAATTTGAAAAATTTAAAATTTTATCAATTTGTTTACGTAATAGATAAAATCAAGATTTTATTTTATCAATTGGCAAATTAAGCCATATTCTTTTTTAAAGCTCGTTCAAGTACGTCATCATGTAAAGAATTAGTTTAATCGAACATGGATAGGTACATGAACAAAATAGATTCTTGACGAAAAATTAGGCAATTTTAAGTTGCAAATTATTTCATCTCGTAGGCAATTTTAATTTTCAAATTATTTCAAATCATTTTCATTATATATATAAATTTGTTTTGTTCATATACCTATCAATGTTTGATCCGACTAAAATTGCTGATTTTAATTCTTTTTAAATTTTTATTAAATTTGAGTTAATTTTTTTAATTTGACTCTATTTGTTACACACAAATTTATCAATCGGTGCATTTATCGAATCAGGTTGATGTTTATTTCAACGGATAATTTAATTATTAGTGTCTACAAAAATTAATGGCTTGGATCACAAAAATAACATGTTCCAGCCACTAAAATAAGATGGTCTAGACCACTGAGGTAAGTTTTCTCTCTCAAAATGGCTTCATCTATGTATCGATCCTACTCTGGCATAACCAATCTGAGTCGAGTCAAACAATAAGTTGGTTAAGATTTAATCTCCCAATCTCAAGAGATTATTTAGCATTAAAGTGGATCTCAAACGAATTCCATTAATTAAGTAAATCCGGAGCTAAGTTTGATGAAAGTAAGTTTATTTACAATTAGGGCAGCAAACGAACCGAGTTGCTTCCGAGGAGCTCGCGACTTGGCTCATTAAGGCTTGAGTCGTTTAGTACTTGAGCCGACCTCGAGCTCGAGTTTAGGCTCATTGAGTAAACGAGCTCGGTAAAGCTTGGCTCGGCTCACAAAAGCTTGGCTATTTTATATAGGTTCGGTTCGTTTAATGAGACTCGTTAAGTAATTTACCCTGGCTAGGCTCGATAAGGGCTCGGCTCCATGTCTTACAAAGTTCAAGCAACATTTTTGTCAAAAGGATTTTTTAGGAGGCCCAGGCACCCGAGCTCTTTTTTTTTTTTTGACTCTTTTGCTAAACGAGGTTTGCACCCCTATTTACAGTATGAGCTTAACCAAGCTGAACTGTAGCTCAAGGACAAGGAGTCGTGATTGGGCCCTTTAGTTGTTTGAGGTCTAAGGTTGATGGAACGATTTACCTGTAGTAGTAGTAACTTCGCTAACATTATATCGCCAAACATTAAATATCTTTAATTTAATTAACAAATTTATTCGATAACAACCCGATTTTCGAAAGCAGTAATTGAACCCGCACCATCGTCAATGGAAATCCATTATCTAATCACGTGGCTTAAAAACTTAAGCTTATTAGATGTACCATATAGCTGGTGGGGGTTTTCCTTTTCAAGGAGGTTACATATTCGGTTAGTTAAGCATCCTAGTAGGATCCAAAGGTAAGTCAACCAAGAGCTTACCTCCATTTACTTAATTTCTTTTTGTAAAATAATACTCCTATACTAGAGCCAAACTTACAAAATTGACTACTTTCACTACCCAATTGTACATGTTTTCATGAATTATTTGCATGATTGGCTGAATAAAATTTCGTTGTCATGACATTAAACTTTTGGGTTATATGGGTCCACACTACCATGGAAGTGGACTGAAAAATTCTGGTCCCCAACCACAGTATCTTTTCTTCCTTCTAATTTTGAAGTATTTCCTAAAAAAAGTGCTGAATCCTTTAAGAGTTATTTGTATTTAATTAACTCCTTAAGTATCTTGGAACACAAACGTGTGTGTTAACAAACTATGGAGAAGTTGTTCAATGCTCATGGAGCAAGGTTGAGCACGAATTTGAAACAAACACACAAATGCACGGAGTCTACACTTTTAGGAGTGGACCATTTGTATGGTCCAGATTCGTGATCAATCTTGTCCCAAGGACATTGGATAATTTTTCCATACTGTGACACTGTTTTTTGGTGTTCGGGGAAGTGTTACACTGCTAGCAAAGTTTGTCATTGGTCCCATGAGATTAATCAATATGTATGTAAGTTGGTCCATACACTTGAATTTAAAAAAAAAAAACTATGTTAAGCATCTGAACTTGCCAAGAGAGATTTCTACTTCTATTCCAATGATTCTGTTAGGTGGGTTCTTTGCCTTAACATGATAACTCCTTCAAACTTCTTAAAAAAAATTCATTTCTATTTCATATTTAACGTGCTAAATTGTATCAACTCGGAGGCCAAGTTCCACTGAGTGGATTTTTGGACTTTTGGACTTTTCACATTTTACGAGATAGGTCAATATTCTCCTTGCATACATTTACTAAAAAAGCCCAACAAGACAAGAAAACCAAGCTTTGTGGAATTGTGAAACGGGGCCTAAATTGACAAACATTTTAGCTAATCCAATAAAGCAACCATTGACTTTCGAAGAATAAAGGGTAATTCAAGTAGTAAGATGCTCCCTATATTTTATCCTGAATTCGAGTCTCATAGTAGGGTCCGGTTCTTTGTCCCCAAGGCTAGGCTAGAGTTGATTTCTTGCATAAAAATCCTACCCAGCCTTGGCACGCTCTATTCTGGTTTGGGCAACTTGTTCCTAGATGGAGTTATAGCTATGTGGGGAAGGCTTTCTACAAAGGATAGTTGGTTAGATGGGGCATGGAGGTTAACCCTCAGTGCCTTCTTTGCTTGAATGGAAAAGAGATGGGGTGGGTACTAAGATTTTTTTGTTTTTTTGGAGAAAATGGTAAATGTGATTGTTAGGCGTGGATACTGAGAAAAAATTAATGGTAGGGGTGAACAGCATTTTCCTTTTTTTTTTTGGGGAGTAAAAACAGATTTTTCAAACCAAATCTTCATAATATGGAGCGACCAATATCAAAATAAATTGTAAGTACTTCTAAGTTCAATTATGGTAATGCCACTAATAGAGATCAATGAAATTTACTCATACGTCGAATATACAATCCTATTTATAACGGCGGAGATAAGAGTGGGTGTATCTTAGGAGTGAAGATGAGTGAGTGAGGAGCAATTACAGTGAAACTGCTCTTGAGCTTGCATTTGAAAAGCAAAGAAAATGGAGACAGTCAATGAAAGATACATTGAATGTGATTAAGAATGCATAATCAGAGAAGCAGCACAAGTAAAGCCACCATTACCATATTGAGGAAATAATGCAAACAACAACAGGACCATATGAAACACCAACACAATATACAAATATATAGGATAAAATTAATAATAGCAAAGCATTTAGAAAGATGAATTGATGCGAAGTGATAAGCCCCCAATAGTGTAAATAATGGGGTTTATCTCGCTCATTTTGATCACACGCACATGCATTTTGTGGCTTTATACGTTTGATTTTGCGCAAGGTTGGTTTTTGTTAGTTTCAAGTGAAATGTGAGAATAAGGCGTGTTTTGACGCCATAGTTCAACCAAAGGGTTACCTGAGTACCCAAGGCCACGTGGCACTCTGCCACCGAACCCCAAGAGCCTAGAAGGAAGTACCGGACAAGGCTTGGGTAGACCAAAAGGCCGGGAGATGAACAAAGGAAGGAAGGAGAAAAAGCCCAAGAGATACCGTATCTTGAAAATGAAGATACCGGTATCCATTGAATAGAAGGCACTTTGAAGGGGAGATACCGATATCTGAAAAATGGGGATACTGGTATCCCAAGAACAGAAGGCACTTTGAAGACAGATACCGGTATCCAGTATTTTGAGATACTAGTATCTTCTGCAAAATTTAGCAGATTTTTGGCCCGAACTAGCTTATATCTTGGGGGCATTTTAGAAATTTTGTACATGTTTTTGGGGGTTATAAAAGCCACCCAACATCAGAATATTAGGTTATCTTCCATTTCCACTCTCTCTCTCTCTCTCTCTACCTCCCTCTTAGTTTAGCTCTCCCTTTTCTCTACATTTTGGATTGATTTACTTAGATTCAAGGTATTTTCTCTTCATTAATGTTGTAGTACTCATCTTAACCTATCTAATTCTTGCGTTTATTTTCATTTTCGTCATGTTTTCCTTAATCACATTTTTCTCCTTGTTGTGTACTTTAAGCATGTTTGAGTAGTGGATTAGGCTTGGTCATGGGGTGAATATCACTCCATGACTTCGGTGTTTTAAAACCGGTAAAACCAAAAATAAATGAAAGAAGAAAGGAAATTTGTGAAATGGGAGAAGGCTAGACTGTCATGGGGAAAGGTCACTCAAGACCAGTTGGTCTACACATATAAAAGATATGCAAGGGAATGATATGCATCAGGGATAAATAGGCCAGGCAATGAGAATCAAGGTCAACAGGAACATTAAGATTTTTTTTGAGCATCAAGTTGGAGGTGACGATGAAGCCATCTTTGAAGCATGTACAGGATACATGGTTTGGGGGAAGATGAAATTCAGTGGACTGACTTTAGAATCTGAGATGAATTCTCGATACATAAAGTACCTCTTTCCCATAAAAAAAGGTTTAGTACCACTTGTTGCTTGGATAGTAACCAATTGAAAGATCTTATCATTATCAGATACACCATTTCTAATTCCAATGTAACTGCAGTAATATTTGGTATTAAGCAGGGATGTAGGGACAAAAGTAGAACACTTTCCCATTAGTTGTATATTAGCAGGGGTTGGTGCGGAAAATATTTCTCATAAGACGGAGAAAGTAAAATGGGTAAGAGGTATAAGTTGCTGATTATTAGCTACTTAATGTTTGATGTGGTGTACTGGTGTATATAAAGAAATGGACTTGCTGTCAATTTCATTTTATTGGGTATTAACCATGTGTCAATTACAGACTTTTGAGTTCATATCTAGGACAATAGTTACAATTTTATTCTTTTTTGAGTTACAGTTCTGTTCTTTACAGATCCTACATGCATAGATTGTGCATTTGTGCCTCCTTTGGTGCCTTAGCCTTTTGTCTAAAAAGCCAATTCAATATCATAACAAAACAAATGAAGTCATCAAGAAACTTGACTACATGACATTGATTAAATTGAACTCATAAAGTTAAAAAATACCAAGTTAGAATTCTTGTTTGGGACAGAAAAAACTGGCGGGCCAGATGGACTAGACAAGATAACATAACCACCCTGCCAATCATAAAATCACATTACCAAACTGTCAAGAATCAAGAAAATGATGGTTGACATTGAACTAGAACCCTATTTTGCGGTAGGTGCTTCAACACGTTCGACTCTGTTCCCGAGCTCGTCGAGCACAGAGAAACATGTGAATTCTGAACAAGTAATTGTTTTAAAACTATTATTTTTTTTCTTTCTTGTTTTCTTTAAAAAAAGATTAAATTTTTATGCCACGTTCGGGTCCTCAATTTGATAACTATGCTTCAAATAGAGAATTCAACCATCATTTTCTTGATTCTGGCCCGCAAGTTTTTTTTTGGTTTCACATAGTCCTCTATATATTTGTATATTGTGTTGGTGTTTCACATGGTCCTGTTGTTTTTTGCATTGTTTACTCAATATGGTAATGGTGCTTTACTTGTATTGTTTCTCTCATTATGCATCCTTAATCACATTCAATGTATCTTTCACTGTCTATCTCCATTTTCTTTGCTTTTCAAATGCAAGCTCAAGAGCAGTTTCGCTATTATCGCTCCACACTCATTCATCTTCACTCCTAAGATACCACTTATCTCCGCCGTTATAAATGGGATTGTACATTCGACGTATGAGTAAATTTCATTCATCTCTATTAGTGGTGTTACTGTAATTGAATTTAGAAATCCTTTTCATTCATCCAATGGGCGATGTTGACAACAATGAAAAAACTTGTAACCGAAGTGCCACAAGAAGATGAAATCCAAGAAACCTGTATACATCTGTCTTTCTTGTGACGACAAGAAATTCGATTACAAGAGCGGTATTAAAATCCACAACATAACAGTATATCGAACTAGAACCCTGTTTTGCGGTAGGTGCTTCAACACGTTCGACTCTGTTCTCGAGCTCGTGGAACACAGGGAAACATGTGAATTCTGAACTAGTAATTGTTTTAAAAATATTAATTTTTTTCTTGTTTTCTTTAAAAAAAAGATTAAATTTTTATGCCACGTTCGGGTCCTCAATTTGATAACTATGCTTCAAATAGAGAATTCAACCATCATTTTCTTGATTCTGGCCCGCAAGTTTTTTCTGTCCCAAACAAGAATTCTGAACTGGTACTTTTTTAACTTTATGAGTTCAATTTAATCAATGTCATGTAGTCAAGTTTCTTGATGACTTCATTTGTTTTGTTATAATATTGAATTGGCTTTTAGACAAAAGGCTAGGGCACCAAAGGAGGCGCAAGGGGTGAGCACAAACCAGCCCAACCTGACGACCCGATCCGACTCGAATGGGTTCGGTCTATTTTTAAATACCATAGGGTCGGATCAGGTGTCGGGTTGGAGTGTTGAGTTTCGGAACAGAGTTGAATGTGTTGAAACACCTACCGCAAAGCAAGGTTCTAGTTCGATGTACTGTTATGTTGTGGAAATTAATACCGCTCTCGTAATCGAATTTCTTGTCGTTGCAAGAAAGACAGATGTATACGGGTTTCTTGGATTTCTTCTTCTTGTGGCACTTCGGTTACGGTTTTTTTTCATTTTTGTCAACATCACCCATTGGATGAATGAAAAGGATTTCTAAATTCAATTACAATAACGCCACTAACAGAGATGAATGAAATTTACTCATACGTCGAATGTACAATCCTATTTATAACGGCGGAGATAAGCGGAATCTTAGGAGCGAAGATGAGTGAGTGTGGAGCGATAACAGCGAAACTACTCTTGGGCCTGCATTTGAAAAGCAAAGAAAATGGAGACAGTCAATGAAAGATACATTGAATATGATTAAGGATGCATAATGAGAGAAACAATACAAGTAAAGCACCATTACCATATTGAGTAAACAATGCAAACAACAGCAGGACCATGTGAAACACCAACACAATATACAAATATATAGAGGACTAAATTAATACTAGCAAAACATTTAGAAAGATGAGTCTGACGCAAAGAATGGCCGGAAACATAGCCAAAAAACTGAAACATAGCCAAAAAACTCATATCTTAGGCAGCAATCTGGCAATCTTGTTGTTATTGTACTTGGTTCCCTAATTCACACAACTAAGTCCACGTATCCACAGACGTGAGACGACACAGATTCTAAAGACCAAGATCACAAGGTTATATAGCTTTTGTAGGTGATGAAAACTGAGCTATATGGCTAGCATTTCCACTTTCATCGTATGGAAAAGTACTATTGGACATATATAAAGTAAAAATTTTTTGGGTAAAACCTTTGGACTTGTGTATGTACATCGACAAATGTTCTACTTTGGGTTTAACAGGTTAGAAACCCCACATCAGACACAAAATTGTGCTAATCAAACCAGGTACGACCGTACGACAGAGAAATTAAGTGTGAAGAAGATGGGTACTCTACTCTTGTTCACTTAAAGTAACTTGCGGAACTTTATACCAATGGGGTTGGACTCTCACATAACGGATGTAGTGTCCCATAGTTTGTAATTTGTACGTCATACATGATGTCTCCTACCTATTGACAACCAAAAAAAAAATAATCTAATGCACAAATGTACATAAAAGAAACAATCAAGTTGTTACGAATCTGGAGGCAAAAATAACTATAAGTGTCTGAGTGTTCACAAACATGGTCCAGTTAACCACACCATCCTAGTTACAGACTAGTTAACCACACCATCCTAGCATAGAATGTTGAAGATACTAAACTTTGTTTCTTTAATTTGATATTCACGTTATGAAATTATATATTTTGAAGATGCATAAAAACAATGATAACTTTGGCCTTTACCGAAATACAGTACATTAGTAGGATTATTCAACAAAGTTTATACATACACTCCTCATTGATAAGGAAAAGAAGCAAGTTGAGTTTTTACTCGATTAATTTTATTCTTTGTTTCTATTCTACGTGGATTTCTGATCAAAATTCAAGAAAAACCCGAACTTGAACCCTCACTTAGGCCTAGAAAACCGTACAACTGGTGGAGAGAAAAAAAAAAAAAGAAATGTGCAAAAAAAAAAAAAAAAAAGAAAAGAAAACAACTAAGCCTAAAGGCTAAAACTAATAACACTGCATATGAATCATACATTGAAAAGTTAAACCTAAGAACAAATGAATTCATCGAGACACTTGACTACATGGCATTGATTAAATTGAACTCAAGAAGATAAAAAATACCAGTTCAAAATTCTTGCTTGGGACAAAAGGCAGGCCAGATGGACCAGACAAGATAACATAACCATTTTGCCAATCGTAAAATCACATTACCAAACTGTCATGAACCAAGAAAATGACAATTGAATTCTCTATTTGAAGCATAGTTATCAAATTGAGGACCTGAACGTGGCATATGTGGTGGGACAAATCCGCGCAAGGTTACGGGTCAGGTCGACGAGACGAGACCCAGAGTGGTTGAGCCCTCATGGGCTCAAAGTATTGGGCCAATGATCCAAGACCAGTATAAGAGATAGATCGGAAGGCCCACATAGCAATTTGGGCTGAGAGCTATGTGGGCCGAGTCGTTAGGAAGGAATGCATGGAGCAAGTCATTAAAGCTTTTGATAATGTCAGGCAGAGTTTGCTTCAAATTTTGACCGTAATTAAGCAGATGTGTTCTTTACAGGAGCACTACTATTATGAAGAAAGTCTGAAACGAGCATGACCTCACAGCCAGAGCCGACCCTGACTTTTTCGAGGCTTAAAGTAAAAATTAAAGGAGACCTTTTTCAAAATCTTAATGAGCAAAATATAAATACATAAATTACACTTCCAAAAACATATACTAGTATTCATTAATAAGAAAGAGACTTAGAGAGAGATATAGAGAGCTTTTCACTAGTGAACTAGAGAGTAAAAGGCTTCCAAGGTGGTTTGGCAAATAGGCCCTCACCTATTTATACACACCAAGAGAGAAGTCTAAAACATTATGTAGAAGTTTCTCAACTAATCTTCTCTAGAATTCTCTACCATAATTTATACAAGTCTAGAATTATGTATAATATTCTAGTTAATTCTATACAAGTCTTCATACTTCCGTATGGTTCTGGAAACTTTGAATCCTAAAACAATAATCAAACATATCAAGATTTCAAACTTGTGACTTAAATATGCACCATGTTCCTCTTGGCCACTCTCATGTTATTCATTATCCAAATATGTTTCTTCTTTATTCTCCAAATTCTCTTGTTCTTCATTTCCCGAATCTTCATGTTCCTCTTCCATCAAGTCTTCAACCAAACTTGAACTCTCTTTTTGTGATTTACTCAAACACTTATTGAGAGTACCCGCTTGAGATTGAATTAGGGCATCTACTTTTTTTGTTCTTTTTCCATGTCCAGACAAATCTTTTCTAGTTATTATGAATTTGAAATTGGGCATCTTTTGAGTATGAAATTGAGCCTTGTATACGATATATATATATAGAAGCAGTATCACAAAATAACAACAATAAATAAGCTTCAAGCTGAAGTTTTCTTAATAGTCCACGCTACGCTCATATAGTTAAATAAATTTCTATCATGATATCATTGCCTAAACCAAAATGAAAGGAAAAACAGAAGAAAATTGGGTCGGATAAGGTGAATATTTGGTGTTATTGTGTAAGAATCGACAAAATTCAACATGTTTTATTAAAAGGCCAAAATCTTATCATACAATGATTTTTCCAAATGCTAGTGTTGTAGCCTCGATGGGACCCATCCCTTCCCCACCACCCATCAACAACACAGTAGGAAGATCATCATCCATCCCCAGTTCTCTCCTTAACTCCTCCTAGTTATGCAACCAGATGTTACTATTAACTATATAAGCCAGAATGATCAAGGTACCCTAGTTCTTCCTGCGGCTTTTTGCTATTGGTAATGGAGGCGACATCCATCTGGATACACAGAGGCATAACTATGGAAAATAACCTTACATATCAGAACATCCGAAGTCTTAACAACAAATTCCATATGGGCAAACGTTCAAAGAAGATATAGCATGCATGGATTACCTCCCACTACCAGTTATCATGATGAAAGGCTCTATTCGCCACCGCTAAGAGTATCGCCCTGCATTTTCCACACACAAAAGACCGTTTAATTGTTTCTTTGAGTTCCCACATCAATAAAAACAGGACACAAACTTAACTCTGAAGTAAAAATTAGGGACATTAATATACAGATAAATATTATTTGACCATTGGTTGTCGGCATTATGGCCTGTAGCCATAATTCAGTACCATATCACTCATACTGGTTCAATAAAACTAGGCCAATGCTATGCGAAGTGCTATCGTTCACACTATCAGTCCCAAACCCAGAGATAGGAGAAGGGATAAGGAAAGTTGACAACCAAATAACCACGAATCACCGTTATGAACATGGTGTCCTGGATAAACATATATATGTTGAGAATCACTTGTTTCCCAATATGCAGGTTTTGTAATAACAAATATTGTTAATAAAACGAGTTCTAAGACATAAGAATCAACTTTTTAAAATTCATTAATAACAGCCAAGTCAAATATGCAATCAATAGAAATGCAATACAACCTAAGAATATACCTAGGTAAGAGACACATTCAATTAGGCCTCAGCAGTATGTACCTGGGCAAAGGAATACAACCTCCAAACATAGTAAGTATGCTCCTTTGAGCCAAGCTCAAACAAAAAATTGAAAATCAGGCCTCTCTCCAATATAGCTTGCTCAAAAGCACAACCTTCGTCCAGAACATATAGTGCCATTGGATCGAATAACATGGTCAAGACTCAAGATGACCATCATCGGGAGGAATAACCATTATATCAGGAACATTTGGTGTAAGAACCTAGGCCACCAGGTCAAGCCATTAATAAGGATGCAAGCCAAAACTTGTGAAAGTAAATTACAAAACCTACACAACCAGAACTCATATGAAAGTAAATATAAACCAAAGCAACGTTATAACATCTTAAAATCGGTAAAACCAAAAATAAATGAAAGAAGAAAGGAATTTGTGAAATGGGAGAAGGCTAGACTGTCATGGGGAAAGGTCACTCGAGACCAGTCAGTCTACACATATGCTCAGAAACAGGTTCCTGTTGGTGGAGGATCACTTTGCATTGGTAGCTTATGAAGCACAGATACTCCCAAAATGCCCCCATACGCATATCAGATACTTCAAGAACACAGATGCGCACCCGATATAGCACGACACGCATTGGATAACCCAATGCCCTGAATAGGTATACATATTTTCTTCCATTTTTCGATATGGCTGGGATTCGGTATGGAAACATCGGCAGCGGATCCCCTGTCCCAGAAATGCTGTCCCACCCTCCTGTCCCACCCCCCAAATGCTGCCACCTAGCACAACAACCCTCCTCCTTTCAACCCCTAACTCTGTTATAACTCCTCAGTTAACTCACAACCCCCTTTTTCCTCCACAATACCTTCCACGTTTTTTCTTTCTGGGGCTAAAATTGGAGCAGACCAAAAGTCCCTTTTTGTTCTCAAAAAACAGAGAGCTGCCATATTACCTTTCATGATTTGGTTGCCCAACATCTAGTATTCCAATTTGTGACTGGTGGCTGCTGAAAGTTTGTGCATGGCAGCACAATTACAAGAGGAGAAGTTATTATTTCATTCTTCTATCAGTTTTCTCTACCTTGGAAATTACGTTCACAAATTTACGATCCACCATTTGGAGATGCGATTTGGTGACTTCGTATTTGAATATAAATCATCCAATATCCATGATCCAATACATAGGTACAGCTACAAACAAAGATCTGGTGCCATATTACTCAAAAAACAGAACCACTTCTCTCAAAAATTCCAAAATTCCAAAAAGCAAGTAGGAAATGACTTCCACTTAGCATACTCAAAATACTAATACTTTTCTGGTCTTAAGCATACATGAAATTCCAAAATCACTTCTACTAATCTTGCCATATCTGCTTGAGCTGCTTGGGCAACACTGAACTTCCGATGAGACCTATGTAAGTGAGTCTTACTTGGAGTACACACCGTATGATTATGCACAGGAGCAAATTCAGCAACATAGTATTGTTTTGTCTCCCGACAATATTTTATTTTCATTCGTGCCAAACAACCAAATCTTGTCTCAGGGCGGTGAGATTTAACAATAACGTCCCGTTTATCTTTTCCCCGTTTACCTTCACAAGAGCAACAAAAAATCCTAGTTACTATCCTCCCGCTCTTGTCTTTATGCTCTTTACTTCTACGCACACTAAATCCAACTTTGTAGGCATAGGCATTATAAAATTAATATTCTGCTTCTTCCGTCATAAATTTCATGTGAACTTTTGGAATTGCCTCATTAGAAATCTTGGAGTGAACAAAATTTATATCACCTGTCAGATCATTAGTTATGCGATTCATCTTGCTCCCCATCATGTTCCATAGGAACATCCATGTTCAAGAAGGCATCATCATCTTCAAACTCCAACTTACGCCGAGTCCGAGACTCGTCTCTTGCACTGTCTAGAACCTATAAATATGTTAAGATCCAAAATTAGGGTTTTGATTTTTGCCGTTGGATAGTATAATAGAGTATAGGTTGAACAAAACACATAAAAAAAATTTGGTATCCAGTGAAAGCCAATGAGTCCACAAAATGCACATACTGATTTACTCCACAAAATGCAGCCAATAAGTTGGTTTTGGATAATAATTTACTCCACAAGATGCAGCCAATGAGTTGGTTTTTAAGAATTTGTTACTGACTACTGAGAAGATTCGGACAAAACTTCAAGTATAATTTCGTTTTTTTCTTAAGAACCAATGAACAGATTCAATATTATAGACTTACCTCAGCCCTCAGCCAAATATAATTTTGTTTTTTTTTTTAAGAACCAATGAACAACGTTTATGAAAGTTTATGAGGTACACCTACAGATTCAATATTATAGACTTACCTCACATGAGATTGGAGAAAAAGATCTATTGATTTCAATATCCATGCTCTGTTTTTTCATGTTCTCTCTCTCTCTCTCTCTCTATTTGTGAAATATGAAAGTGTCAAAGGTGGGCACATAAACCCTACAGAAAGAGAGAGAACAAAAAGGGACTTTTGGTCTGCTCCAATTTTGGCGCCAGAAAGAAAAAAACGTGGAAGGTATTGTGGAGGAAAAAGGGGGCTGTGAGTTAATAGAGGAGTTATAGTAGGGATCCGGGGGCCCTGTAGTGAGTGAGCTCACTACATGCGTGTAGTGAGCTCTCTCGGCCGTCTGATCCGAGATCAACGGTTCAGATCGTCTTACACTTTAAAAAGTATTTTTACATTTACTTTAACTCAAATTTATCCGGACCTTTGATCTCGGATCGACGGCCGAGAGAGCTCACTCACTACAGGGCCCCCAATTCCGTTATAACAGAGTTAGGGGTTGAAAGGGGGAGGGTTTTTGTGCTAGGTGACAGCATTTGGGGGGTGGGACAGGAGGGTGGGACAGCATTTCTGGGACAGGGGATCCGCTGTCGGAAACATTAGGATACTTCTGCGGTAAGGCAGGGGCTGAAACCTAAATTTTTAAAAGGCTTTTAATGGGGTCAAATGGAAAAAAGTACATTATTAGCAGGAAACAAAATAAACAAATATATTGTATCTCTGGCTATGTTATATGGACTCGGGTGTGAGAATTGGATGCGGTTTTATATTTTGTCTCTTTCACGATTGTCCTCTGTGACAGATTGGACGGTTGAGATTGATTCTTTTATTCCATCTGAGGGCTCTAATTCTCTCACAAAGATAAAGTGTAGTCAAAAGGATGGAAAAGGTTTGAGGGCAAGATTTAAGAGGTAATTAATTATCCATCCAGATTTTGGATATCACGTACGTTTTCATCCTCTTGTAATGTGATTTGTCATAATTACCCTTTCTTCAATGAAACAAGGACTTCCTAAAATCTAGTTCCTTTTTTTTAGGGAATAATGGATTTTCAAATTATTGTTAGTTACAAAATTTTCTTTTCATCCTATCATCTAAAATCAATGCATGGTGAAATAACCTAAAATCAAGGAATTTCAAAAAGTTCACAGGTTCTAAATTCTGATAGCCATTAGGGATGATTTTAGGCAAGTGTGGACCCCAAAATTTATGGCATGAATTTTAAGTGGTGGGATATTTGAGTATATCATTTACCAAATTAAAATCATCACATAAGGTTCTAATAAAAAACAAAAAACAAATGTGGTGAAAAATAAATAAAACATGGTAAAATTTAGTGAGAAATGTGTTGTAACTTGTAAAAAATTGTAAATATAATATCATTTTAGAACACGGACCATGATAAAAAAAAATCATCACATATCACGGTTTTTATGGTAAAAAAAATTAATCACTTGTAAACGTGGTAGTAATTGTTAAATTAAGAATTTGAATCATGGTGAAACATATCAACCAAGTAATCAACATTTTATGGTAAAAATAAAAAAAGATAAAAAAGTATGGTAAAAATATTAAAATAAATCCCAGTTTTATAGTAAAAATATCAAAACAAATCCCAGTTTTTATGGTCACAGTGTTTATGGTAAATGTGGAAATATCGGTTGAATAAACTATTCAAATCATGCTAAGAAAATGTCATCAATATAATCCAGATGTCATGGTAAAAATCAAATAAAAAACAAAAATCATGGTAAACATATAATTCAATTAGAACTCAAGTAATGGTAAAAATAGCAAAACTTATAATAGTGTTTATGGTAAAAAAAACATAATGACTTATACACATGGTAAAAATATCAATTGCCACGTGATCCAAAACTCATCGAACAAAATTTACCATATTACATAATAAGAATAAGAATCCTGGTAAATATGATCAATTAGATCCATCACCATTGAATCATGGTTAAAATTAAAAAAAAAAAAACAGTCTAATAAAAATCATGGTAAATATGATCAATTAAATTCATCACCTTCGAAACAGGGAAAAAAAGAGTCTCTGACCAAAATCAAATATGAGAAAGAGACCCAATTGATTCTTGTTGTTGTGTTCTTCTCTGTAAAACGGAAAAATATGAGAAGAACAAAGTGGAAACGGATAGAGTTTATCAAACAATAGAGCAATTTGACGGGACACAATGAGAAACGCGACAGAGAAGTCTATGGAACAGGGCATCGACGTCAATTTGGGATGGCGGGGTTAGCATTATTGATCCTTCAAATTGTAGATCAAAATCAGAGAAACCCAAATCAAACCCAAAAGAGAAAATGCAAACCCAAAATTATTACCTCTTGCTTGCACCTGAGGTTTGTTCTCCTATAACATCTGGAATTTTGTCGACTTCAACTTGGGAGAATGATTTGGGATTCTGAGGAGATGACGTCAAGCTAGTCAAGAGCAAAGACTGCTGGGGTGAAGGACTGCTGGGGTGAAGGACTGCTGAGGTGAAGATTGGGTCCTGAATTATGGCATTACAAAATTTTCTTTCTAGGTTTTAAAATGAAGATGACAACTAAACGTAAAATGTGGGATTGAGTTTTATCCCCCAATCCCTTAGTTATAGCAGAGGACCTCGTAATTTTGGAAAATGGTCCACTAACTACTGCCCATATATGCAGCTTTTAATTTAGTCCTCAATCCCTTAATATGTTACAATTATATATATATATATAAAGGGCATTTTAGGGTTTATTTGAATCTCGGGATGGAAACGTAACTCTTAAATAGACTCAGGATGATTTTCTAATTTCAAGTGACTAAAAGGATGATTATTTAAGTGCCCCAAGATTTAATCCATCCAAGAGATATCATTTGTCATGGTTCAAATTGTGAAAACCCATCAATTTCCTCCCTTAATTTCCTTTTTCCGTGGCATGAAATATGAAATTTTGTTTATCTCTTTTACTTTTCCTATTTGCCGTTTCATGTAACACATTTTACCATAAAACAAAACTAGCATAAAACCCGTGCTATGCACGGAGTTGTGAATAGCATAAAGTAAAATAGCAATAATTAACCGATGTGTTGTTGGAAATCTAATAAATCTTTTTGTGTATGTATTCATTTGGTTAAAACAGCATTGTCCAGTACTAATTTATTAAAAATAAGAGAAGAAAATAGCACAAAAATGAAAATTGTATTAATTACTTATACCCTATAAATTGTTATTTTCTAATTAATGAATTTATTACATATACATTGGGATTAACAAATGTTAGCTACAATTTTTCGTAGCAAACGAAAAGTATATGCCATTATCACAAAGTAAAGCATACATAGGACATTACCAGTCTGACCAAAAAAAAAAAAAAAAAGCAAAAGCAAAAATGAAAAAATTGCTCAACTCTGATGGAGGATTATCAGATTGTGCTCTTGCCATAATATCACCATTGGATTTTCCTTTTGACGCTTTCATCGTCGCCGCTGGAGAGCTCAAGAAACCGTTGCTCGATTGACCTGCAAATGAAAAATTTAAGCTAACCATTTTATCATTTGACTCTTTTAGAGTAAGAATTACGATTTCCATCAATAGTAAATCCAAGTTTATAGTTATTCCTTAATTTACAAAAACTTCAAATAAGGAGAAAACCCATAAATTTAGTTTTAAATTTGATTCTGAGTTACTAAAGAAGCAAACTAAAAACTAACTAAAAGATACTCCCTCCGTCCCTTTTTAAATGTCCATTATAAGAATACATGCAATTTCAAATCCCCCAAAAATATATATCTAAATAATTTTTAATTTATTTTATACCAAATTAAAATGCTCGTGGTGCAAATGTCGCCTTTGGAAAAAGTGTATTTTTGTGGACGTTAAAAAATATAATTCCGTATAATGTTTTTAAAATTTTTTTGCACCACGAGCACTTTGATTTGGTAGAAAACAAATTAAAAAATTATTTAGATATATATTTTTGGGAAATTTGAAATTGCATGTATTCCTATAGTGGACATTTATAAAGGGACGGAGGGAGTATCTTTTAGTTTTTAGTGTGCTTCTTTAGTAACTCAGAATCAAATTTAAGACTAAATTTATGGGTTTTCTCCTTATTTGAAGTTTTTGTAAATTTCTTTGAAAATATGTCCGCATACTTATACTAACACGAAAACACTTTTTGTGAGGATCCTCTTAGACGGAGATGGAGTGATAAAGATGATTGGTCCCATTATAGAAAATAAGAAGATTTTGCGGAATAGCAAAATATCTAGCATTTTGAAATTCAAAAAAAGATCGAGGAATTGTGATAAATTATGTCACATGTTTGACTCAAAATCCTATACAACAAACCAACAAATTCACAACACTTGTCGTGCTCACGGCTCTTCTTATAAAAAGTCATTCTACAATAATATATGAGATATAAGATTCATTTATAGAATTGTAACAGATTTTACCATAAAATAAATTATACAAACTGAATAGATAATGTCTCAGTGGTGTCCTGCCATGTCCTACGTTGAAATACTAATTAAAAAGTTAATATGTATTTTGACATGTCCGTCGCGTATCCCCATCGTATTGGACATGGATACAGCGCCCCTAGGCATGTAGGTGCTTCATAGCAAGAAATTTGTTTGCTGATGTTACTGTATATATAATGTATCAATAGCTGCCAGATAGAATTATAAAGGGTATGCAAATCTTTGGGCTAAAATGAGTATCATTTGTGGATTAATAAGAACGGAGGTTGAATTAGGTGAATAAATGGCACCATTTTATTAACTGAATGGTGTGAATAATCTTAGTTTGGAAGTAAATAGTCTATTTTTTTCCATCATCTTGCTAACATAGTTGGAATTTGTAACTCATATATGAACTAATTAACAGTACAATCCTATTATATATACATGTATATATCTATATACACACACACACATATATATAGGTTGTATTTTCGAAAGCCATATATTCGAAGGACCATTACCGCTTAGTCTTTCAAACCTTGCATTGTGCTATTGAAGAATTTCATTATTTCTTCAGAAATATTCGCTCCGCTTACAGCTTTCCTCCTCCTTACTCTTGTAACCTTCCTTTTATCTCTAGCAATACCAACCCATCTTACGGCCAATAAGTTCTCCACAGTGGGTTTCGATTTGCCACTGTATATACAGGCAAAACATTTACTTAGGATCAACTCGCGGACATCATAGTTCATGGCCGAGTTGATCCTAAACAAATTTTTTGGGTGGATATACTGTGGCAAATTAAAACCCATTTTGGATAATTTATTGGCAGCAGGATGGGTTGGTTTTGCTAGAGATAGAAGGAGGATTACAAGAGTGAGGTGGAGGAAAGCCATAAGTGAAATGAATATTTTGAAGAAATAGAAATTTTCAAATGAACAATGCAAGGCTTGAAAGAGTTAGGAGTAATGTTCCTTCCAATATTAAGCTTTCGAAAATGCTAGCCTATACAAATATACATAATGTGATCGTAGTGTTAGTTTCATACATGAGTTGCACATTCCAACTCATTTAAGTTTATCTTAGCAACATGATGGGAAAAAAAAAATAGACTACTTACTTCCAACCTAAAATTTTGCACACCTAATTCAAACTCACAAATTAATTGCAACCCTGTTTAGGTCTTTGAGAGTTAATTTCCTCAAGTGTCTAAACCCTAAACCCAAAGTGCCTAAACCAACTATACCCTACCCCAAAGAGTCTAAATTCCCTAAAATATATTGAACCCTGAAATTAACTCTCCAAACAACGCAAGGAATGAAGGCGACGAATCCAAAGCCAAGCTGAGGACAGTCTATGCCCATCCGAGACCCAAAACAAAGGCTAGCAAGAAGCCAACCCGGGAACACCCAAAGGGACGAAGCCCAAACATTAAAGGCCTAAACCCCAAAGGAGCCAAATTAGAAAAAACATAGCACAAACACCCAAGGCCTAGCCCAAAAGGCAACCCAAAAAAAAAACACAACCCAAAAAACCCGAAAGCCCAAACAAAAAAGCCTTAACACCAAGCCAACAGCAACAACCGCCTAAAACTAAAAATTTTCGCCGTTCAAAAAAAAAACTCTCCAAACAACGCCCTTGAAAACTTTGGAGGTGTACCAAGAAAATGAGCAAAACAACGTCGTTTTAGGCAAAAAGCAGGGTGCCAAGCAGGGCTGGAAAGCAGCACCCCCGGATTCCTACTTAACTCCAAAGTCCAACCTAAGATTACGTATACCTAATTGGATTAGCCATGCATACAATTGAGTACTCATAAACAAACCATTTATTCACCTAATTCAATCTCAGTTCTTACTAATCCACAGGTCATACTCACCTTTAGCTCAGTGATTTGCAATTTTGCATATATGTTTCTCTCTTACTAGCTAGTAATGATAAATTATACAGTAACATTAAAGAACAAATCCATGCTATGAGGCACGACATGTCTACAGGTATACGAATGGAGATATGCGACGGACACACCAAAATACATATTAACTTTCAATTATTATCCTTACCATATATGTGCGGAAGCACAGTCTTCAAAATAGAAGTTATTATCCTTACCAAAAATGTGAAAGCACAGTCTTCTGGTCTGAAAAAATACATAACTTTGCTGTAGAAGTGGTAAGAACCAGTAGCCGTGCAGGACTTCGAGGCTTCAGTCACCTAGGAATAAAATGTAAGGCTCCATTTGTTTGTAGGCAAAATAAATTTCTGAGATAATTAGTTTACATGAAATGGAGGGAAAAAATTTACGAAACAGTAAACCGAGTTCCAATTTTGGCATATCAATGAGTTATCTTCCAAAATAATGAATCTATGAAACGTATTTAATTACCACAAAAAATAATGATTTTATGAAAAATATTAGTAGTAAGTAGTACCAGTTTGCATCATAGATCAAACCAAAAATTCCCCTCAATTCTTCCTCATTTGCTCTATCCTTTCATTTTACAACCATTTGTTTCTTCTTTTTCAAGAATGAGTCTACTATTTACCCAAAAAAGTATGAGTCTACCAGATAACTTTAAGCCACCAAATCCAACCTTTCTAGATGATGAAATGGAAGAAATGGAAGAGGAACAGGATGGTGTAAATGAAAGGCAAGTTATGAGAGTTGAAATGGTTTGAATTTTCATTTGACGATATTTCAAAGTTATTTACACCTATTTAATATTAGGCTCCTTTTAAAGATACTATTGGGTGCATAATGTAAAAGTTGTATGTGATTGGAAAAAATTTAGCAAAAAAGTAAATAGGATATGGTTGTATCATAATTTATTGTCAATAGATCAAAATGTTAAAATGGTGATTTAATAAAAAGGGGAGAAATGGACATGGGTCTCCATCTGGTGGTGATTCTCCAAAATGGAGGCTGGGAGTTGAGACTCCGTTTTGGAGACCCCAAATGAAAATGAGTTGGAGAGCATGGATTCTCCAAAATAGAGATTTTGAGATGGGTAGGAGATTCTTTTGGGGGACCAACGCATAGAAATTTGTATTAGTGGAGGCATATGCTACACGTACATTCTATTTGTTGTGGGGGCATATTTGGCACAATCACATTACCTTTACCTTAGGAAACCCAAAACACGCGTCTGTTGCAGAGATAGTACGTACATTGAAATATGAGTAGTGGAGGACCCAGAAATTTATATTAATGGAGGCACACACGTATGGAGAGGGAGAATATGTGAGTTTTGTGGTGACTCACCTAATCGAGAGAGAGAGAGAGAGAGAGTGAGTGAGTGTGTGTTTTGTTGTGACTCACCTAATCTACTACTAACAGTCACATCATTCACCTGATCACACCTGATTCCAACACCGCACCATCACATACTCGCTTGTCACCTTCCGGTAAACCAGCTTATATTAACGGTTACTCTCTCAAGTACTTAATTCCATGGTCTTGGAGTACTGTCAATCTGTTGTTACGTTGTCCAATACCTTTATTCACCACACGTTCCTATGAGTTCCAATACAATGTGTGGTGGATAAAAGTGTTGAGGCACCAAATGACAGTACCGTATAATTATTTTTCTAATCTCTCATTCTTCATTCATAATTAAAATATACCACTATGTATAATTAAAATATACCACTATGTATGAACAGCCATCCTTCACCGCCTAGATCACAAAATAATTTAACTGATCAGATGCGGCCTAAGCCATTAAAGCACTACGCCATTAAAGCTAATTATGTCTGTGCTGTAACGGAATCATGATTCAAATTTAGAAGTGGCACCTGAAATGATTACTATATTGTCACCGTCCAAAAATAAATTGCTAATGCCATCAAAATTGAACTAATTAACCCCACCCCAAAAATTACAGCTCCTTCTTTAGCTTGTTGCCTTACTAATATTGCTCGCAATTAAAATCCATGAAGAAGGCAGGTGAGAGTGATGACAGTAGGAATGGTGATCCTCGTTGCAACAGTGATAAGCAGCCTGTGGCATTTTGCATGGATTCTGGGGATGATGGGTCTTGCATGGTGAAGGTAGTTGTGGATGGCGCATGGAGGCAGGAAACTTTTCAAGGTGTGGCGGCTGGTGTGAGATCACCTGTGGCCAAACTCCCTGTGCCTCTGTGCCGAGGGAGTTTGGACCACAGGATTGGGTGTTTTTGTTTTTGTTTTTTTTTTTTTTAAGTGATCCGACGATCGGGATTTCCTCGGCACAGAGGACTTGAGCCCGTGGCGGCTTGGTGTGTGGAGGACGATAATCCTATGTACCATGGAGGTGGGTACACAATGGTGAAAGCTCAATCCACAACAGGTGTAGAGGGTCTAGCTGTTCTACAAGCTCTTCGGTGGGCCAAATCCAACGGCGTTAGGAAGCTGCAAATTTTGACAGATAGTTTGGAAATTGTCCAAGCTCTATGTAAAGGCAGTGATGCTAACATTTGTATTAGAAATGTTGTATGGGACATCTTAAATGTGGCATCTTCTTTTGTTTTTGTTCGTGTAGTTAAGGCCACTCATCAAGAGGTGAGGAAAGCTCACAATCTTGCACGGAGTCGTCTCTGTAATGACTTTATGAAATATACGTTATGTTATGTCTTCGGTTCAAAAAAAAAAAAACCCTCAAAATATCAAGTACATTATTGAATAAAAATACTTCTCTTAATCGGTTCCCCAAGGAAAATTTCTAACTCCGCCACTGCCCAAAAGGTACTTAACGTAGAGTAAAATTTTGTAAGTGTAATATAGAATCAAAAGTTAAATGCACAGGCATGTGCACAAATAATAAAGAGATCCATTAATTGCAGCAAATGGAAAAGCGTAAATTTGGATAATCCAGCCCAATCCAAATTAAGGACCAGAGAGATCCCATTCCTTTCACTATTGCGCAAAAGTACTATACGGAGGAGTCACATTTATCACTAGTATATTTTTCATCTCCTTTTTATGGCAGAATATTCCAATGGACAAGGCCTAGCAGTTGCTACCTTTGTTTTGAACAGCAAAAAATTTATTAATCTATGAAAGATTACAAAGATTAAAAGGATAAGAGGATAGAACGGCATCACGAATGAAGAAGGCTATCCGTTCATAGAAAATACCTAACTGTGGTTAATGGTCATTTATCCATTCATAGCACTTTGTTTTGCTAAACCCTACACCATAGATCCAGTGAATCTCTGCAAGTTGTAGGACGTTTGAACGAGACAATTTGGTTCCAGAGAGAGGGAACGGGTTGGCAAAATACAGTGAGATCCCATGATTTCAATTCGTGTTTTCCTGTTCTTTTTATTCTTTGAATCTAAATTCTAACATCCAAACACATCTATAGTCATTGTTCCAACAAACATATACCAACTTCGGCTTTCGGTGGGCTACATAATGTATCAAGTCATTGTATCTTTTCCTCCGAAATCAATGGGAGGAAAAGAAACCAGTACAAGAAGTACAACACCCTGTTATGTTACCTAAACAATGCTGCCATTTTCTTCAGTTGCCTTGAACAATTGCCGAGAACAGGAGCTGGTTGACATCCTCAGAGCTTGAGTCGTCAGTCAAATCCCCTGCAATATTGCAACGTTTGATATAAAAAAAGAAAAAGAAAAAGTTGCAACGGACGAACCATTTCAACTAGCACCATACCACTATTTGGTTAATTCTGCAAAGCCATTGGGCATGAAAATCATGCCACTAAACCCTATGTGTACTATCATCGTTCTGCCTGCCTGCCTTGTAGTTGTAATAATTAGTTCCCTCAAAACAATAAGGACAAATGGTTGCCTGAATAATTATATGCTCCGTGATCCGTATGTGCATAATGCAACACATGCTTGTTTTAACCCATACCCAACATAACAGCCAAAAGTTGTATCTGAACTATGATACACATTGATGTAAATGTTGTTTTGGAGTTTACTATGAAAGTCAAAGAAATTCCCCAGCAAATGCAGCTGGATAACTCGTTATCCCTAGATAGTCGCTGAAAACATAAGGGTCTTGTATTCTTTCCATTTTCTTTGTGTTAGACTTTTATCCCCAAGTGATATATGAGCCCTCTTTGCAAATACAAGGGAATATAAAGTTCTGAGCCACCTTGCAGTATCAATCACCTCAACATTGTAAGTGCTCCAAAAAATGTTCACTTATCTATGAAGTATAGAATGCTACAAACAATGTCCTCAATTACTAACCTTTTCTTGATCTCACTTGAGCAGTCCACTCGTCTATAATCTGCACAGTGCGAGTCAAAATAGATTTTAAAAAACAGTCAAATTAAGTCCTAGGCCAACATTAGATAAATATCATACCATCTAATGCCCTCCCTTAGGTGCAATACTCACATCCTTTCATCAGGAGAATGTTAATGGAGATAAGGATTATGCAAACAAAGAGACCACCTGGAAACAAGACTCTAAGAAACTAAAGCTCAAATACTATGTTAGGTCTCACTATTAGAAAATGCGTCCAACAATGTATTTCAAGCTGTCAAACACAAGCACCGGATGAGGACAAGAATATGTAGTGAGGCTTGACTTTTCATCCATGATGAGCAAACATAGTCACGGGGTACAAAATTTCTGCTCATGTAATCCGTGAAAAAACCTCACATTTGGTTAATTTTGGTTGCTTGCTGGCAAATGGGGCATATGCTTTAGGCACCACTTGGAAATATACAACCGTCAGCAGTAGTTTAGTAACATTATCAAGGCATTTGTTAAAGTGAAGAACTAAAATATCTGGTTAAGATAGGAAATTCTTGGAGAATAACAGAACAATGAGAATTTGGAATTAAAAGGAGACTAGCATATGACAAGCATAAATTCTGTTCAGATACTTGAAAATAACCAAAAAAAATATAGACAGGTTTTAAAGTACAACTTCTGCACTGTAGACCTAAAACAAAAAATGGAAAAGTCGAGTCATGTGCTAGAGGATGGGACACATTCTACTTGTATCACCATCTCATGTTCTACTTCGCCACCATCACACTAGTGATTTATCTGTTTTAGGCTTTTAGCATAACTTTACAGGCTTCCTTGGGTCATTGATTGGCAGGAAGACCCTCTCAATTCATTTTAAAAGTCAACTGCTATAATGAAGGAAGTAAAAAAAATCACCTTGTTGAAGTTAGTGTATGCAGGGTCCTGAGAATCACTGGTGATAGCAACACCAGTAGATGCTTGCAAACGTTGCAGCGATGATACATTCCCAACTAAAGTTGTCCTGGCCTTGTCAATCAAATCCTGTCAGTGAATTGTAAGATTAAATTCCAACTATGAGCTCTGCCTTCTGTAAGAGTATGTATAACTGTCTTCAGCTATTAAAAACAGCACCTACAAATAAGTTGGCTGTTATTGCACTAACTCCCCTGGAGGGCGTAAAATAGATAACATTGGCAATTGAACAACCATCTAGCAACCTTAATCGAAAAGCACAAACCTATAGCTAGTCGGCTCCAACTCATGATGAGCAGAACATCCACCAAACATGAAGTGCAGGTCATTGTAATTGTTGTTCATCAATTTCCTAAGCAGGTTGTTTAATTAGATGAACAATATTTACATATTGCTTCATGAAAGGAGACTAATCTCACCCATCCTAGAAATTAGGGTTCTATAGGAAAATTATGACAACGAGTGAAGGCGAAGGGGAATAAGAGTGTCAAGACAATGCTGTCAGCTATGCCCTTCCCTTTGGGGAGTCCCATCAATCCCCCTAGAGATATGCAGCCAATGAAACTATGTCCTAATTTTTTGTTCTTTGATGAATTTATAGAAACACCTATAACTGTATATACTCATGTTCAACGTATTCCCAACATACCTGTGTCCTAGTTTCAAATAAAAAAAATGTGTCTGTGTTTGTGTCATACTGTCATGGACTCATGTGATCGTGTTCTGTGTACATATCCACTCTTCATGGGGTATGCAGCCACATACAGTGCTCATGAACTGTTTCTTAAACTACCTTGTGCACATGAAGTGGCCCTAGATGAACTTTGGGGAGCATTTTCTAGTTTCTACTCAAACTAGCAAACTTCATTTCCCTAGAAAATGAGCAAAACAGAGAACAACTACCACACCCTCGACCATCCCACAAACATCAAAGAAGAAAACAACTTTGTAAACATATGCAGCGCGTAAGATGACCTACAATTCAAGTGATACCAAAACTTCCAAAATGCTTTGCCTTTTTGTCAATGTTCTAAAAGTCGACTGCCTGGGCCGACTGGTTCCCACCTACGCGCTAGGCAGTGGTCCAACACCTAGATTAGCCAGCCGACTAGTCGGTGCCTAAGTGCTAGGCGCCCCATGTCCACCCTTTTAGATTCTGTTCGAACCGCTGGGAACCAAGATCAAAGCTAAAGCCCCATTTAGTAGCTGAGAAGATCAAGAAAAATTAATAAGTAAGTGACCAAAACAATAAAAATGACAACACTATGTTTTTGCGTGTATATCTTTGGGAGTGTGTTTGCATGTGTAGTAATCTATTACTATTGCAAAGAGAACAGCCCTTTATGTGTGAACGTCAATTTCGAGACTGGCTCAACCCTTTGTTTCCCCAAAGCACCCCTTTAACTCCCTAAACAATCGGCCAAGAACGAGAAAAATGTCACCCCAAATTTCTTCTCCCGTCTTTTCTACTTTCACATCCCAGATTTGATTACACATAAATCAAAATTTTCAAAATTTTTCCTCTTTCCATCTGCTTCCTAACACGATTTGCACACGCGATGTGTGTGCCCGGGCGTCTAGTAAACAATAATGGGAGCACAATTGTTCTAAAGAGAAATACTCGGACTAAAGTTAGTAGGCATTTCGTCAAACATTTTCCCAGCAAACCAAACAGAGTATTATCATTAAAAATGGGACAAAACCAATACCTGTTTGGCGGCGAGTAGCTCGCGGCACTGCTTTTGCAAGGACAACAAATCTTCCTGTACCTTCTTTATCCGAGACACGAGCTTCATCGGATTCGCCTGCAAAAGTAAAGTGACCATCCAATTTAGGAAAACCCTAAAATTTCAATCCAAGAAATGGGTGAACTCGATAAGCGTAAATTTTGTGGGAAAACTGATATAATCAAGGGAATTGGGGGTGTTTGAGTACGTGGTCAGGGTAGATCTGTTGGAATTCCTTCTCGAGTTTGTGTTGGACCATAGTGAGATCGTGGTTGGCCTTGGTAAAGAGGTTTACCAGTCCGTCTACTGCTTGATGGTGGTGGCTGTGGAGATGGTCGTGATGAGAGTGCCCCATTCTCTCTCTCTCTCGGACACGGTCGGTGCTCTGGTTATGGGAGATTTTGAATTTTGGGGAAGTTTCGATCGGTACGTGGGAACCGTGGTTTTGAATTTGGGGGAAGTGGCATGGAATAATATTGACTAGGCTAAGTTTTTTGCTCAACTATAATTTTAGCACTTAGTGAACTCATTTGTTAAAATCATGGTTAATTTTAGCAACTGAATTACTAAAATCTTTTAAAAAACTTAGCCTTAAGGAATGTTTCACTAACAAAAAATAGTTTTTTTCAAAAACTAATATAGGTCATTCCTTCACAACACATCACATAAAAAATAGTGAAAAACCTATTTATTTTAAAAACACCCTTAGCGGAACACCCCCATGGGTTTTTTTTAAATAAATTGTCTTTTCACTGTTTTTTAATGTATTGTGACATAATGACCTTTCTTGATTTTTGGAGAAAAAAACTATTTTTTGTTGGTGGAAAACCACCTAAGAGCTCTCTCTTGTTTGGTTGATGAAAAGGGGAAGAAATATGGAAAAGTAGAGAACAACAAATAAATTTTTCCTCTCAACTTTCTCTACCTTTTTTCTTCTTTTCTCTTTCTTTTTCCAAGTTCCTAACAGAGCCCCAAATTGAGAGTCACCATTTATAATCTCAATTTGGGCATGAGCATCTCCAACGACAAAACCCCAAACTTATTTGGATAGAGAAATGGATATGCATGGGTTTTTCGCTCATTTTACCTAGAAAAAGAGTTTAAGTGAAAGAATGAGTCAAGATTATAGATGCTTTAAAGATCATCTTCCGTCGTTGCTCAAATATTTTCCTAAATTTGATCAAAAACTTCATTAAGTACTAAGCACTCCAATGGCCAATTCTATATACAAATTTGAGTGAAAGTTTCAATAATGACTCGATTATAAATTTGGAATGAAAAAAATACCTTGCATATTTGAGCAAATCTCAATTTGACAAAGGTTTGAGTCAAGGAGAAGAGTGAAGTTTTGGGAGTTTTTACCCGAAGTCTAAATTAAAGTAAAAATTGAGTAAGGAGCTGAGATGATTTGGTTCTCTAAACAATTTATCTTTCATTAATTTAGTCTAGTTCCACGTCCAAATTACAAAACCAATTTCAAACATTAATTACACAAAAAATGTCAACACATTCACATAAATAATGGATCTTACACCAACTGTACATTTGGTTGTGTGTGGGAAGTGTATGTAATTTGTGTGTGTAAGCACTGTTGAACTTCCTTTGGGTTTTAATAAATTAATGGAAAAATGTCATGTTAAATCTTCATAATTTGGTGAGTTTCACATGCACCCCTTGAACTTTAATTTTCGACATCTACACTCGTAAAACTTTACAGCAAAGGGTAACTGTTAAAATTGACCGCAAGTGGCATTTTGCTACATTTAGGCCCCATTCAGTTGCATGGAAAGAAAAATAAAGTACAAGAATGTTTAAGTTTTTTGTATTTTTGATGTGTTCAGATTGTAGGAAAGTTGTGGGACCCACCTCTACAACTTTCTCACTAGAATTGGCTTTTCCTCAAAATATGTCCTACAAAAAGCGCAAGATTTTGCAAGAATCTTGCATCTCCATTATTTTTTACATAATTAAACCATTACTTTTCAACTTTTTCTTAAATTTCTTTTATCAAATGAACACATAAAGGAAATACTTTTTTATTTTCTTTTACTTCACTTCACTATAATTTTCTAAAGAATAATTTTTCTGCACCGATTTCTTGACAAGTGAACGGAGCCTTGAGGCAAATTATGTCTCCAAGTGCATACTACTTAAACAGAATTTAATACATGAATACTAAAAAGTGTTCATCTCATATCAAGATTCAAGTAGTATTATATCATTATATTAAATTTAGACATATTAAAATTTCGACCATATATGCATATATTCAAAAGGGGAGCACTTGAAGCAAATATACTCAATGTCAGAAATCAGGGTACCAATTGCTAATAATCCAAACTTGACTCGGGCTGTTTTGGCAATTGTCTTTATTCAAAAAGGGGGAGTTAAATAGACATCCTATACAAATAAGATCTTTATGATACCATCCTAGATGTTGTTATGATTCCATCCTGACATTTAAAAATACCCAAAAACCCCTTTCATAAATAAAGAGAATATATTAATAGATTTTGAAAAATTAGTAGTCCTGTACTCCTGTAAAACATCCAAAAAGACTCCCATTCTTTTGTTTCTCTCACTTGCTAGTTACGTGCCATTTCCCTTTTTAATTTCTCGGACGATTACAGTAACACTTCCATCCCAAAAACCATCCCATATCCCATCCCAACCTCCCCAATCCCTAATTTCACGGGGAGAAAATATCTATTTACACAAATCGTCCCATTCCACCATCCCATTCTCAGTGATTTCCGAAACCCCCACCCGTTCCATTACCCAAAACCCACCACCCCATTACCGAGATCTGGTATGACAGAAATTAACCCTAGATTGGTGGCGACGCGGCAGTTGGTAAGAAGAACAGGACAGCGGAATGGAGTGAGTTCATCACCTGATAAAAACCCCTAACCAGTAGACAACATAGTTGTTTCGGCCATGGCTCGTAAGTTGTTTTCATCGATTTACAATCATCCATGTTTTTCCTCTTTTTGGCTACAAATCAATGGAATTCCTCAACTCCATATTCGAACTGGAATGATTTTTATGGTTGTAGTTTCTGTGTTCATTCAATCCTTAGGGTATAGCATCTTATTTGCACCTGATTTGAGGATTGGTAGGGTTATAGGTTTATCATCATTTTTGTACCCAATTAGAACATTGGTTTTGTATGCCGCGAAGGACCATGGACTATTGATTTCCCATGTTTATGGACTATTGAATGGTTGCCATTTGCAGGGAATTGGTAGCATTGAAGTTTTCATGGAATATTGATTTTCCATTTCCATTTATTTACTTTTTGCCTACC
Organism: Vaccinium darrowii; assembly: GCA_020921065.1. Lineage (NCBI taxonomy): Eukaryota > Viridiplantae > Streptophyta > Magnoliopsida > Ericales > Ericaceae > Vaccinium > Vaccinium darrowii. The sequence continues at coordinate 37,496,804 of CM037160.1, forward strand.
ATTTTTTTTTTCCGGATTTTAGATGAGGATGTGGTAAACTAATAAATCAAGTTCATTAAAGAAAATGTCTAATTGGCATGTTTTTTGGTTACTACATTAACATAGTTCATTAAGATCTAATGTTTTCGAAATGAATGTTTGATGTACCATGTTTTTGGGATTATTGATTAACATAGTTCGACATGGATTATTGAGTGGCCATGGTTTTTTAGTCTAAATTTATGTTTTATTGATTTCCAATGTCTAAAGGAGCTG
>CM037160.1:39605282-39665719 GCA_020921065.1 Vaccinium darrowii
GCATGCTCATTTTAAATAGAACATTGTTCATCACATTAGACCACATTTGTTCATAGGAAACAGAAATAGTACGTACGTAAAATATGTTTTGGTAAATACTTAAATTAGAGATTTCTTTTTTTTTTTTGCTTGCTCGATCGGGAACTGGAAGTCATGGCCGCCGTGGACGTGGGGGGCCACCTATGTCCAATGAGGCATACCCGCGTCCAGAGCTTCGCGTGACAACGGAGGTTCTCGTACTTCTTTATCCACTCACGGTGGCATTGGGATGGCTGTACGGTGGAGGTTTTCTTCACCGCCAGTTGTTGACGGTGTTAAGCCTTTTGTGATTTTCTAGTCCCTGGAATTTTCTTCCGATTGCTAGTGTTGTAATGTGTTTAAGGTTTGAGCTGGGTTCCCTCTTTGGGTTCTCTTTTGCTGACTTTTGAGCGGATTCATTATCCCGTCCCGTAGGTGTCGGGTCTGCTCCGGCAAGTGTGTCTAGGAGCCGGTAGCCTGTGTTAGCCTAATGCCGTGCTTGTTTCATCTGTTAGTAGATTTGGTTTCATTCCTATTTTTGATGTAATCGGTGCCGGATGGCTGTGTTATGAAATTTCTTGACGCGTTTCAAAAAAAGGTGTGGCGTCTCCATGACTGCCAAATTTATATAGAAAACACTTTTTTGAAACCTCTAACTCAACGGGCTACCAGTTGCAATAATAATGAAAATCCCGACACAGAAATGAAGCCCTAACATTTAGAATCGCTGGTAAGACCGCGTCAAGTAGGATATCCCTATGAAAATCAAGGTGATCAAACATCAGTGGGCATTGATCATTCACATGCACACAAGTTCACCATCCACAAACACTTGGGCTGTGTTTGGATGACTGGAATCTTGAGTAGGAATAGGAATGTGATTACCGGGAATTAAATCCCATGAATTTTCTTGGGTAGGAATAGGAATATGATTACTGAGAATCGAATTTCTAGGAATTTCATACCTGGAGGAATTGCATTTCGGTGTTTGGATTAATTTAGTAATCTTGCATGGGAAACAATTATTTTGGAAATTTATTAAAGTCAACATTTCTTTTTTCTTAATGAATGAGACAAGAATCTGAAATTCCCATGGGGTAAGGGAGGGATCATATTCCCACTCAGTCTAGGAATGTGATTCTTGGTTGAATATTTTATTAGAAATCACATTTCTATTCCTGTCTCTGCCAAACGTTAGAATCAGAAAAGCTTGGCATCATATTCCTGTTCCTGTCTGTTCCAAACATTGGAATCATGGATAGAAGACATCACATTCTCATTCTTCCTTCAAATTACTGCCATCCAAACTGAAGCCTTTGGATGTTAACAAAAGAACTTCGCACAACCTCACATACGCAAACTAATACTCCTACCCTTCAAAATTCCAAATATTGCATGAACACAATGTTGCTAGTCTCCCATTCCAAGCAATAATGGTCTGAGATGGCTAGGACACAAACTATATATATGTGGCTGCACCAAATAGAAAACAAAAACAGGAATTACACCACCAAAAGTATCACAAAACTAAGCAACAAATATACAAAAGAATTAGTATAAAGTTATCAAAACACAGGGAGAGATCCATTAACGAGACCGTATCTCTTTCTTTTCTTTCTTCCTCGACTTTACACAAAGGGAAACCAAGACAATACGTTGTGAGGTTGTCAATCTCATTTTTTTTTTTTTTAAAGATAATACATTGCGATACTGACTGAGCAACTGCTGGTTATATTATAAATCGATCCCCAACGAAGGTTGCACAAAATAAAAAGCCTCACGAGGATTGGTTTGACCAAAAGCCCCAAGTAAACTTTCTAAGAGTTTTTGGATGCATTTCTTATGCCTTGATTCCTCTACAGAAACCGAAAATTTTGATGAAAATGGCGAAGAGTATATATTTGTCGGATATAGTGACAAATGCAAAGGTTATCGTCTATTTAATTCGATAACAAATAAAAGTGTAGTTTCTTGAGATGTGATATTTGATGAACAAGAAGCATGCAAATTGGATGATCTTGCAGAAGAGCCAAAGGAATTTGAATTTATTGAACTAGCACAAGAACAAAAATTTTCAACTCCAGCCCCAAGCTCGAGCTCCAATAAACCAAGAAATTACTTGGCTGAGGACCCTAGTTCACTGCCGAGGAAGGTACGCTCTTAAAGAGAAATTTATGAATCTTGTGATGTTGCATTTTTTACTGGTGAACTACATAATTTTGAGGAACATGCAAAAAAGGAAATCTGGCTAAAAGCAATAAATGAAGAAATTGCAACTACTGAGAAAAATCACTCATGGGAGCTCGTTGACTTGCCGAAGGGAAAAGACGTGATTGTGCTTATATGGGTCTACAAAACCAAGTACAAAGAAGATGGATCCATCCAAAAACACAAGGTCCGCTTAGTGGCAAAAGGCTATTCCCAACTGCCTGGAATAGACTTTAATGAGACGTTTGCTCCATTTGCAAGGATGGAGACAATAAGGGCAATCTTGGCCTTAACTGTACAAATTTGCCTTTTCTCAATGGTGAACTAGAAGAAGAGGTTTATGTGGAGCAACCACAAGACTACATAATCAGAGGAAAAAAAAGGACAAGGTTTACCAACTTCGGATGCCACTATACGGCTTGAAGCAAGCACCTTGAGCCTAGAATAGCGACATTGTTTTTTTTTTTTTTTTGAACAATAAAGAAATTTTATTTATCAAATGTAAGGATACAAGTGATTAAAAGGACATGAGAAGAAAGGCATCACAACAGGAGAATAGTACCCCAACGAAGTTGGCACCCTATGAACTTGACAATCATATGCCACTCAAGCCCTAACAAAAGCATAGTTGAAAAGAATTCAACTAAGCACCGAGAGAAAATACAACAAAACCTTGATCAAAGGACCAAAGGTAAAAGGCCACACCCCAAATAAAAGTAAATCCACTAACTAAGAAATCCACCGCAACAAATCCCAATAATCTTATCTTCAGGCAACAACAAAAGACAGAAATCCAAAGCACCAACAGCAAGCGGCCAACAAAAGCAACAATCCAGATCGAATTCAATCCTTAATATGAAGCATCCGAGTAGTGACACTGATTGGTAGCCAAAGTGAACCATCACTACATCTCACAAAAGGAGGTACGCAAGACTTTCTCATTGTTTGCCTGTATGTTGATGATTTCATCTACATAGGCACCAATATAGCGATGCTTGAAGAACTCAAAAAGGCTGGGATGGAGAAGTATGAGATGACTGATCTGGGCCTTATGATATATTTTCTCAGCATTCAATTAAGGCAATCCAAAGATGAGATTTTTATCTCACAAGAAAAATATCTTGAAGATTTACTGAAAAATTCACACACGAAAAACTACAAGCTAGTTTGCACTCCACTCTCTTTAACTGACAAGTTGCAGCTAAATGATGGATTGGAGAAGATCAATGCTACAGCCTAGCAAAAATTAGTTGGTTTGCTAAATTATCCCACACATACCAAGCCAGCTATTGTGTATTCTATGAAATCTTATTTTATAGATTTATGCACAAGCCGAACAAACTACACTATGCATGCGCAGCATGGCAATGTGAGAAGCGAGGTCAGAGTAGGTGCCAAAGATAAGGTGTCTATAATGGCGTCTTCTTACGATGGTGAGAGTTAATTTGGAATATAGATTTATGTCCTTAATGTTGTAATTTAAGAGCTTAACTTTTGTAATATATGAAGATAATCAAGTGGAAGCTGGGATTCGCAAAGACGTAGCCGATTTTGAAGATATGCTGAGGAGTGTTGTTGCAAATCAACCAATTGTCCACTATCGTTACCCAAAAGAAAAAGGTTGTCCACTATCATTTACCTTAGCCATAAGCATAAATTGTCTATCCATCCTAAAACACGTACTTGCAGACTAATTCATTCCGCATATATTTAGCAACACACAGACACGCAAAACAAATCTTCAGAAAAGTAGTATTCTAGCACAAGTTAGTTGAACGATCCGAAACTACCAACAGTTTAGTATAAATATAAAGCTTTTTCATTTTAAGGTGAATTGGTTAGAACATAAGATATTTGTAGATTTAAAGGGCCAAAAATCTATTATCCAATCTCGAATAATTATTTTAATCGAATGCTCAATTTCTGACTAGCAAATTGCATTCTTAGGGACCCAATTGGTAGTAATGGATATGCTTTCTTTTAAAACTTCATAGAATTCAGTAGCACTTTAAGTTTTTAACTTTTCTATTTCTCTATTAACTTTGCACATGGATTTTTGTTTTTTCATTTACAACACTCCGTTACTATGGGAGGGCAAGGAAAGATATTACTTCAAAGGCTTAGTGTGGAACATGAGGAGGAGGAATCCTGCAACATTTAATACTCTTCCCTTCAAGAAGGCTCCATTTGATATGACTGATTGGCAATTTCGTATTCCTATATCTCCTTCAAATGTCTTACGTAAAGTATTGGAATATGTGCTGCCAAACTTCCAAGATCACCTATATATCTACCCGACTTTAATATATAATGATCCACACGACTTTATCAGCTTTAGGAGGAATTTTGACCATCATGTGCATGATTATGTGAGTTACGAATATTTGTTTCTACAATTTGATTTTATTTCTTGGCTATGTTGTAGAGGTTGAAACCGTTGAATGATGTATAGTTGTCCTAATTTCTACAGAGACAATTGATGTGTCCTATCCAAATTGAAAGACTTCTTTATAATGTCCTTCCTAAATCCTGCTCAGTTGTTTACTATGGGATAATTTGGGAGTTTCAAAATCCAACTGCTTTCGGGTTGACGTTCTAACAATTTTCAACGAAGATACATCTCCTTGTTATTAAGGCTTTTTCGGGGGTATAGTTGGCAATCCCATTCAACAAGTGTTCAATTGTGCAACTATTTCATTTCCTTCACTTCACTTTTGAACTATATTGAGTTGTGTTTTGTGAGTCTATATTGAAAACAACTCAACATAGTTCAAAAGTAGAGTGAAGTAAACAAACTAGAAACACAAGTAAGCACTTGTTAAATGAGATTGCCAACTATACTTCCAAAACAGCCGTAATAACTTGGAGGCGTATTGTCCTTGAAAATTGTTAGAATATCGTTTCGAAAAGCAACTGGATTTTGAAACTCCCAAATAATCTCATAGTAAACAACCGAGTAAGATTCAAGGAGGACTTTATAAAGAAGAATTTCAATTTGGACATGATTTATCAATGGTATCTGTAGAAATTGGGACAACTATACATCATTCAACGGTTTCAAACACCACAACATAGCCAAGAAATAAAATCAAATTGTAGAAACAAATATTCATAACTCACATAATCATGCACATGATGGTCAAAATTCCACTCGAAGCCGATAAAGCCATGTGGGTCATTATAAATTAAAATCGGATAGGTATACGGCTGACCTTGGAAGTTTGGCGGCACATATCCCAATGTTTTACGTAAGACATTTGAAGGAGATATAGGAATACGAAGTTGCCAATCAGTCATATCAAATGGAGCCTTCTTGAAGCAAAGAATATTAAATGTTGTAGGATTCCTCCTCCTCATGTTCCACACTAAGCCTTTGAAGTAGTATCTTTCCTTGCCCTCCCACAGTAACAGAGTGTTGTAAATAAAAAAAACAGAAATCCATGTGCAAAGTTAATAGAGAAATAGAAAAGTTAAAAACTTAACAAAAATGATTGTGACACAAACTTTGTGCCACAACCAACCACAACTCCACTCACATGGGGTGTGGGTCCCACATGGGCCCCACATGCGGGCCCCACACCCCATGTGAGTGGAGTTGTGGTTGGTTGTGGCATAAAGTTTGTGTATGTATCATTATTCAAACTTAAAGTGCTACTGAATTATATGAAGTTTTAAAAGAAAGCATATCCATTACTACCAATTGGGTCCCTAAGAATGCAATTTGCAAGTTAGAAATTGAGCATTCGATTAAAATAATTATTCGAGATTGGATAACAGATTTTTGGAACTTTACATCTACAAATATCTTATGTTCTAACCAATTCACCTTCAAATGAAAAAGCTTTATATTTATACTAAACTGTTGGTAGTTTCGGATTGTTCAACTAACTTGTGCTAGAATACTACTTTTAATGTACTTTCTGAAGGTTTGTTTTGCGTGTTTGTGTGTTGCTAAATATCTGCGGAATGAATTAGTCTTCAAGTATGTGTTTTAGGATGGATAGACAATTTATGCTTATGGCTAAGGTAAATGATAATGGACAGCCTTTTTCTTTTGGGTAACGATAGTGGACAATTGGTTGGTTTGCAACAACGCTCCTCAGCATATCTTCAAAATCGGCTACGTCTTTGCGAATCCCAGCTTCCACTTGATTATCTTCATATATTACAAAAGTTAAGCTCTGAAATCACAACATTAAGGACATAAATCTATATTCCAAAGTAGTATCCAAATTAATTCTCACCATCGTAAGAAGACACCATTATAGACACCTTATCTTTGGCACCTATTCTGACCCCGCTTCTCACATTGCCATGGTATGCACCAGCAGCAAGAATCCTTTAAATTGCTCGAAGTATCGCTCTGCCCCATATCAAACTAACATTAGTTATCAGGAAATTAAAACTAATCCTAGGTCGGATTATCACTTTATCAGAGAAACCATTGCTTCCAATCTAGTGTTAACATAAATTTCAACTACAAAGCATAAATTTCTGCACTTAAATGACTAAGTACAGAACTTAAGATACTAAGCCCAACACTTGATTAGCATAATTTTAGCACCTAAGTTTTGGGTTTAGTTATGAGAATCAAAACCCCTATAAAGTTTTTATATATAATCCATATATAAAAAAAAATCAGGATAGATTTTCAAAGCGAAAATCTCACTCCTTTCAACGGAGCGACACGATTGAAGATCACAAATGTACCTAAAGAGTAATCTAGAAATGCTCTGAATCTTCGGGTCTTGTCATTGCCTCCGAATGAGTAAATGCAAAAAAGAAAAAAAATGCTAAGTCGGTTATTTATCCAATTCCACGTGTATTTCATTCTGTGTCGAAAGCATGTTCAATGTTAACCTAGAATTTCATAATGTGTCCAACAAGTATTAACCGTTGTGTCCCTAAGAGCATCCCATGACAAATTTACAAATCAAGTTTTATTAAATAACAAGAGGAACTTTTAGTAATCCAGAAGAATCTTCTCAACATACTAATACCCATTACCCTATGAACGATGCATTTGAAGACTAATTTAAGACCAAACAAGAATCGCGGTCAGAAAACACAGTAGCATATGAATCTGGACAAACTGTCCGGCCGGTCATGGCCTCCGTTTGGGTAGGAACAGCTGACAACAGCAGCAACAATCAGCACACTGAGTTTAGATTTTCGACTAAATCACTAACTTGATTAATTTCAAGGTCAAGACCACATGTTAAACAACTTAATAATGTATAAATGAGATGATATACTACCTAATCTAGGAAATGATCAATCCAGAACAATATCAAAGTAAGTAACTACTCTCATTCACAAAATAAACATGGATTTTGAATGGGTTTTGACAACCTCAAAGAGATAGATCAAGAACACGGAATGTACACAACAAAGCATATAGTGGCACTTTGAGAGAGTAGAAAATCCCCTACCTTACACGTGCTTGAGCTCCCAAATTCAAATTTGAATTGAAACCCCAGCCCTCCTCCACCAAAACCCACTGAAATTCGGTCCCCGGGAGCCTATACTTGAAATTTTCGGTTTGAACGTCGAAGATTCGGAGAGTACAATGTGGGTCTATGGGAGTTTGATGAGTTTTTGGAAGAATTTGGTGAGAGAAAGGGGAAAATCGGGTAGGGGGGAAGGAGAGAGAGGGGTTCGGCTTAGATGGAGGAGAGGGGACCCCACACACATTTATAATAAGATAATTACACTTTCATCCCCCTTGTTTACATTGCAAATCAATTAACCCCACTACCTATTTCCCTTACAAGCCCTCACGCATAAACTTAAACCTAAGTTCTGTGTTTAGTAATTTAAGTGCAGAAATTTATGCTTTGTAGTTGAAATTTATGTTAACACTGGATTGGAAGCAATGTTTTTCTCTGATAAAGTGACAATCCAACTCAGGATTAGTTTTAATTTCCTGATAACTAATGTTGGTTTGATATGCGGTAGAGCGATACTATGAGCAATTAAAGTATTCTTGCTGCTGGTGCATACCACGGGAATGTGAGGAGTGGGGTCAGAATAGGTGTTGGAGATAAGGTGTCTATAATGGCGTCTTCTTACGACAGTGAGAGTTAATTTGGATACTACTTTGGAATATAGATTTATGTAAAGACCCAAAAATTTATATAAATGTTTGCATAAATCTATAATCCAAAGTAGTATCCAAATTAACTCTCATTGTCGTAAGAAAACGCCATTATAGACACCTTATCTCCGACACCTATTCTAACCCCACTCCTCACATTGCCGTGGCATGCAGCAGTAGCAAGAATACTTTAAATTGCTCATAGCCGCATATCGAACCAACATTAGTTATCAGGAAATTAAAATTAATCCTGAGTTGGATTGTCACTTTATCAGAAAAAACCATTGCTTCTAATCCAGTGTTAACATAAATTTCAACTACAAAGCATAAATTTCTGCACTTAAATTACTAAACACATAACTTAAGCTACCAATCCCAGCATCGATTAGTATAATTTTAGCAACTAAGTTTTGGGTTTAGTTATGAGAATCAAACCCTCTATATTCTAAGTGATTGCTAACTTCCCATTGTGCATGAATGATGGATGCCAAAATATGATACCCTGTATTTTGCATCAAGACTTATGTGTAGACAATGGCTTGTATTTGTAAGATATAAATTGGCTACTTAGAAACATTAAGAGACAAACTTCAGTTCATAACTCAATTACCTTACATAGTTACATGTGGCTTTTCATGCACCAATTCAACCCCTCTAAAACTTAATTTCATACAAACTAATCCGGGCAAGTATTTATTTATCTTTTTAGTTTTTGCAATTAATCACTAAATGCATGATAATGTGTGAGATGTATAGTATGGGTCTCACAACTCTCCCCTCACAAGAAGAATTTAGTCCCGAAATTCAACTTACCTCACTGGAACAAATGTAAATATTGTGTTCTCAAACTTTCTTCAGTCTTCTATACGCCACAATACCTTAACGAGGGGGTAGTCTTGGAAAGAAGAGCTTGATGATTCCGATCTACGATTTGTATTGGCAGCTCCACATACCTCAAGTCTTTACTCAACTCCACTGGTTCGGCAGTCAATGCATGCGACAGATCTCATTATGAATACTTTTGAAACATAGATACATGAATACATAATGTAATTGAGATAATTTCAGAAGTATTGGCAATCTACAAGTTGTCACACTGATACGCCCAATACTTTCCGAAAGACCACCCAGAATTTATGTCCAAAACTCACAACACTAGCACTTCCAACCATCTCGAAATATCCTGAATATCGAATTCTTGATTTGACATCATTTCCAAACCTCATAGAACTCCTTCAAAATAGAAATATCTCCTTGAACTCCAACATGAGATACGTTTAACCAAACTTTACTGTCCAAGCTGTGACAAAATTTAAGGATGGAGCTAAGGGGGCTAGTAGGGGCGGTCATCTCCCCAACAAAAAAAAAAAAAAAAAAAACCTTAATACTACATTGGGAAAATATATTTTTTTATCATCTCACCCCTCCTCCAGAGATATAGTCCGCCCAAAATTAATAGCACCAACAGGCTAATAATTTTTTACCTATATCCACAATTCGATCCCGAGAATTGGTGGGGAGACGAAAAATTCTAAACTTTTTATTCTTACTTCTGGGGGCTAAAACAACTTATTTCCTTTTACCCTAAATTAACGAATGCCCCAAAACACAAATCTCTCTCTCATATTAACTTTACACATTTCAACAGTTACAATAGAACGTGCATTTTCTGACAAGACTCCACAATAGAATGCCCAATGGAGGATCAATTTTTAGCAAGTTTCTTGATTACTTATATTGAGCAAGATATTGCTCTAGGGTTTGAGAAGGACTCTATCATAGATGCTTTTAATGATAGGATTAGATAAATGTTACTCTCTCTGTCCCAATTTAAATGTCCTCTATGGGAAATCGAGCTTTTTAAGAAGTTAAAATTTGTGCTCTAAATTTCCATAAGTAACCTTAAAAACTGTGAAGTCAATTAAATGTATTTAAATTGTTTATATCCTTCAATATGAATCTCAAAAAATATGTGATATGGATTTTGTTTGATAGATTTTAATTAATTCTATTATGCAAAGTTTTTAAAATCATGAAAAATATTATACGTTGAAAGATATTGTCAATTTAAGAATAATATGAATATAAAAAACTGTCAAATCAATTAGGAATGAAAGAGTACTTTTTAGGGGTAAAATTGAAAGTTTGGTATGTTTTAATGGTTATTTATAGAAAGTGGATACTTATTTTGGTACATCTCAAAATAGAAAGGTGGACATTTAAAGTGGGACAGAGGGAGTAATATTTTTGCAATCTAGTTAATATAAGAAACATGTTTAGCTTGGTATGTGTTGGTGTTATTTTGTATTTTTTTGAGTTGTTAAAATTCACATTATTGTCTCTCATTTTTTTAAATACTTTTTATCGTGTATATTCCCCCCGCTACGCAAAAATCCTCTGTCACAAAAATAAAATTTAGTCCTCACAAATGATTACAACTAATCACATACGTATTTTCACATTGATAAACACCTAACAACTGAATTTGCCTAATGGTAACCAAATCTGCTAATTCCTGCCCCTCATCATACCCCCAGCCAAAACCCACCCCTCGCAATAAGTCAATAACCCATGTCTAACCAGAGCCGGCCTTCACTTTTTGGAAGATTAAAGCGAAAACTAAAAGGAGGTCTTTTTCAAAATCTTAATGAACAAAATGTAAATAGGTAAATTACACTTCAAAAAACAAAACACTAGTATTCATCAATAAGAAAGAGACTTACAGAGAGAAAGAGCTTTTCCTTAGTGAACTTGAGAGTACAAAGTTGGGCAAATGAGACCCTCACCTATTTATACACACCAGGGGCGAAGTCTAGAACATTTTATAGAAGCTTTTCAACTAACCTTCTCTAGAATTCTCTACCATCATACACACAAGTCTAGAATAATGTAAAATATTCTAGATAATTCACTACAAGTCTTCATACTTCCGTATGGTTCTAGGGAACTTAAATCCTAGAACAATAACTGAACATTTGAAAATTTCAAATTCGTCACTTAAATATGCTTCATGTTCCTCTTGGCCACGTTATGTTCTTCATTATCCAAACAAGTTTCTTCTCTATTCCCCAAATTTTGTTGTTCTTCATTTCCCGAATCTTGATGTTCCTCTTCCACTAAGTCTTCAACTAAACTTGAACTCTTTTTTTATTATTTACTCAAAATCTTATTGAGAGCACCCGCTTGAGATTTGAATTAGGGCATCTACTTTTTGCTTCTTTTCTATTTTTTCATATCCAAACAAATCCTCTCTAGTTATTGTGAATTTGAAATTGGACATCTTTTAAGTTTGAAATTGAGCCTTATATACGATGTACATTTTTTTTTTGTATTATAGAAGATACATAGGGTACTAAAATATGGAGGCCCCTAGAATTCTTAATTTTTGGAGGCCTAAATTTGTCGCAGCACTTTCTTTAATTCAGTGCCAGCTCTGTGTCTAACCATTCAACCAGACCATGTGTTGTACAAATCAATCATCCTATTTATTAAATATTCCCTGTAATTTTCAGATAATCTCAGAAAGCAAATTTATCGACATCTCATAAATATTAACACTAGGGCATACCGCTACCAGCAAAATTGTTGCAAATACCCACATCCTAACCCATTACGCACTATCACAACCAATAATGAGCAGCTGAAGCTAACCTTACATCTATGTTATGCGAACTCGTCGTTTTCGGTGGAGTATTTTTGCTTTGATGTGTTGAGACCTTAGCTTTGGTCTTTGTTTTAAGATGCCAAAATAAAACCAGCAAGTGTCCTTTTTATTAGATCCTCAACAAAGGAAACTGATATCCACGCCCAAACATGCGAGCTATTGCCATAATATTAGCTTCAACCCAATTCTTCCTATTCATTTGGCTCTTAATTTGTCTTGCACACACCCGATCAGTGGGTCGAGGAAGAGCAGAGCCGCTGACAACGGATTGCCGGAGAGGAGCAGAGGAGGTCAGAAAACGCCGGAGCTTGGTCGGATACAACTTAGATCGGACCCATCATAGCTTGCTCAGATCCAGTAGAGATTAACTCACAAAAGGTAACGAATAGATGGCTATTGAAGGGAAGAGATGGGGGTTCGGGGGAGGGGAAGCGGTGGGGGAGGAGGCAACGCGCCCCTCCCCCCTCCGCGGAACCCCCCGAAAACTCTCTTCTCTTTCTCTACACCCTCCTCAATAGATTTGGAGAATTAGGTAAAAACATTGATACGGGAACTTTTCATTCTTAAGTTACCTTTACAGACAGACAATGATTTTACCCAAAAAAAATGATATGATTAGTCCAAAATATGAAAATACAAGTTAAAAGTCATCATGTCTGCCAATGTACGAGAATAGGAGAATTAGGTAACGACAATAATTCATTAGTTGCCTTTACAAAACAAATCTTATCCTGCAGAATTCCATTTAATAAAGACTGACATAAACATGTTTCATAAAAAGAATTCAGGAGAAACTCACAAAGCCATTACAGTAATCAATTCATCAAAAAGGCATCACTTGGGATCCGTCAAGCTCAAGCTAAAATCCCACAATTTATTCGCTAGTTCTTCATCTTTAGCCAAAGCGGTTCGTTTTCCTATATTATTCTCATTGAAATATTCTCCACTCACCCCCTTAACTTGCGGATTAACTTGCGGATGCAATGCCACGTAGCATGTCGTTGCTGCTCCCTAAAACCACAAGGAACGGAAGAAATTAGCAAACTATGTTTGTAGAAATATCCTAAAAAAAAAATTCAAAACATCTTAAAATTCACATAATTAATTTTTCTTAAGAAATGTTGTACGTCATGCATCAGAGATACAGAGCCTACCTGTGGAATATTTTTCAGCCACAGATATTTAGAAAGCATTTTCGCCAAACCTTCACCGAAGACAGTCACCAAAGTCATTAATATACACCCAAAACAATATGATATTTAGTCAAAGAGGAGACTTATGAGCCACCTTGGAACAATCCCTGGCTTAACTTGAAGATGACCTTTAAATAGCAAATGTTTGTAAATTGTAACCATACTTATGAATAGAAGTTGTGAGAGCCTAAATGGACAATTGATCCCAAATCGGGAAGATGTGAGAATTACTTAATGGTATATAACGAAACGCCATTGGCTGCTGTATAACTCGAGATTAACTTTTTGAGCCACGTGGTTGGGCTAAGAATTAACAGGTCTACTAGGGCGGGTCGTTACGGGTGGTTTGAGAGCCCAGCCTTGGTCCAAGTGGTGGGTAGGATGCACTCTGTCGCCAGGGACACCAAGGGAGGATGTTGGGCCAATGTAACGAGGACGTTGCATCATAAGGTGCGGAGATTGTTAGAGCCCATAATATGGGTCGATTGATCCCAAATCGGGGAGATGTGAGAATTACTAATCGTATATAAAAAAACGCTACTGGCTAGTGAATAACTTGAGGTTAACCTTTTGAGCCACGTGGTTAGGTTAACAGTTAGCAGGTCAACTGAGGCGGGTCGTTACAAAAATAGTAGTAGAACCCATTGAATAAGGTTACTTATTCTACAAATATGCATCAGAATTGTATAAAACAAATTGAGGTTAGATGCTTTTAATATTTCCAGAATATATTTCTGCAAAAAAATTGTTTACTACTACGCCTGAAGTAGTCTACTGACTCAGTAACTTGAATTTAGACTCAATCAACATGGCCTCAAATGTAGAACTATAAGTAGTCAGTGACAATCTCAAACACAGGGAAGTGTGCGGCCAAGGTTTTGCATTCTTTCAACTTTGGAAATTTCTAAACAAAGTAAACATCTTTGCTCTGCAACTTGGCTTTAAATGGATTGGAACAATCACCAAGCCAACAAATGCATATGCTCACAACTATGTTTTTCGGAACATAGCTACGTAACGTTCAAAGGACTCAGAGGTTTACCATTGAGAAGGGGATAGTGACGCCCAATGTTTGTGACAACAGCTCCAGGATGAAGCGAATTACAAGTTATGTCCACTCCTTCTTCCTGGTAAATTATAAAAAGGAACAAAGCCGACTTACCATGTCACATTCTACACAACACAGTATCCAGAAAATAGCTAAAAGTAATGAGGCAAAAGGTACTAGCAAGGTTTCCAGATTAAGCACCACTAGTACTTTTGGTAGCTACAAGTTTTAGTTGCTGTAATAGTTTTGCAGCCTATAGCAGCCTATATGATTGCTGGTTCACCTACTCGATTGAAATTTACGCCTAGAAAAACTGATCGAGTGTTGTTCCTAAGCTTAATAAATATTTCTGTTCTTTTTTTTTAAACAAAAAAAGGATCTTGAGAATTTGCTCAAATGGAAAAGTTCAGATGTGCATACCCAAATAGTTTATAGTCGACACAAATATTCTATGGCAATGCTTGGTTACCTACTAGATTGAAATTTCGAAAACCCCTGCTCCCAATGACAATGCTTCATTACCTACTTACAGGGCAACTAAGCTAGGAGTTGGGCTTGGGCAACCCAAACATCAGGGCGGCCCTGCCTACTTACTTGTTCATAGCAAGACCTTGAACAAGTACGCGTTGGAATTGGGAAAAAAAAAACATCTTGGTAACAAGAACATGCTAATTACCTTTAAGCGCTTCGCCAGCTCATTAGCATGCAATATGTTTGCAAGCTTTGATTGTCCGTAAGCAGACCCTCTCTTGAAACTGAAAATTAGAGTAAACAAGGAAAAGAGTTTATCATTGCTTGACCTTTTTGAATTCTAATCACCAGCTCATTTTGAAAGGGCAATTGCGCTACAGTCACTACTTGTACTTAAAATACAGTGCACAGTATGTTTCAAATATAGAAAAAGGAAAAAACCAAATAATACTAACCAAGAGAAAAGACAAAAGTAAGTAAAAAATGAACAGATGGTAACAACGTTTTTACTAATTACCCAGATTCATCATTGATTCTATCGAAACGAACTCCTTCAGGGTATGAAGACGCATGAGCCCCTGATGCGACGTTAACAATCCTTCCTTCTATCTTGCTTTCACGTGCTGTACTTTTCATGGTCTCTAACAAAAGATTTGTCAGAAGAAAATGACCTGTAAAAACGTGTGATATGAGATTAGTGTATCAAAATCTGAGTGTGGAAAAAAATGAAAGAAGAAAATACACATGGGAAGGATATTTAAAGAAATCACCTAGACAAATGCAAACAACACATGTTGCTTGTTTATAACTTGACAGAACGGCAGAATACAAAAGTCTGTTGAATGGAAAAAATACACCAAATCTAATTTGGAATTATAGTCATCACAAACACAACATTTGTAGAATTTGAAATCTCGAGTGACCGGTCTTGTCAATTTTCCTAGAAGAATTACTAAAAAAAGACGATTGCTATATGTTTTGTAACATTTGTGACCATTTAGCACACATCCAGTTTTAACAATTTTATACCAACCAACAAGAACACAACATCGGACACTTGAACATTCTCACCTAGATGGTTAACTCCAAAATTCAGCTCTATGTTGTCTTTGGTGAGCA
Source organism: Vaccinium darrowii (assembly GCA_020921065.1). Taxonomy (NCBI): domain Eukaryota; kingdom Viridiplantae; phylum Streptophyta; class Magnoliopsida; order Ericales; family Ericaceae; genus Vaccinium; species Vaccinium darrowii. Next base: position 39,621,101 of record CM037160.1, read on the forward strand.
TGAAAGGAGCCATAATCCCTGCATTGTTACGTCCACAAAAAAAGAAAGATAATTCACATATAAAGCTACAAACTAAATTTGTATTGTCCACTGGAAGTTTTGTATACTCAATCATTCAAAGAGGAAAAAGTCTAAACCGAAAAATGAGACAGCATCATCTTCAATTGATGCTTTGATACTTACATGAGGAGGTTTAAAGGAAGGCCCGAGGACTTGTATTCCAAAGCAAATTTCCTTACAGATGCCATTGAGCCAAGATCTAACTCCATAACATTGACTTTAGCAATAGGGTTTTCCTTAAGTATAGCTTCTCTAACTTTTCCACCAGCATCTGTATTTCTAACTGCCATAACTACATGTACACCATGCAAGGCAAAAACGCGCGCAGTCTCTTCGCCAAGACCGCTTGATGCACCTGAAATTAGACGCAGTACAAGCAATGACATAATCAGATCACCCATCTTGCACTACGGTTTGAAGGCAACATACAAAGGAAAGGGTCGTAGACTTGTAGTCTTGCCATCATGCCATTATCAGATTAATGAAAATATAAGCAAGTATCAATGATTTAGAAGGTTTAGAAAAACATAAGATTCTATTTGATTAGTAAAAATTAACTACCAGTATATTTCTGAGTTTCAACCTGCAATGGTTATTTGAAAAGATGCCAAGAAGGTGAACCCATAAGGAGAAACATGTAAATTATCCATGTTTTATATCGAACAGTGACGCAGGAACAACATGAAGATGCTAGAAACAATTGGGTATTTTTTTATTTCACAGTTTCTAGTGTCATTTTGTCAATCAAAAAGTCTCTTTTAAGTTCTTTTCAATTTCCCAAGTGTCTTTTAAGTTCTCAAGAGTCCTTCTAGTTTTTAGTAGTCAAAATATTTAGTTTATTAAGTTCAGAGCCTTGGAAGTTGGAATTTGTATTTCCTATACTTGGAGAGGGATGTTCCAAGTATCTATTTAAACCTATCTAGTCAATGAAATGAGTAGATTGAGTGTTTTTGTTAACAGCCTTTGGCTTGTGAGAAGATCGATTCTTCTTGTTAACTCTTATCCTTTTGGTGGACTTCCAATTGGCGGCGAGTTCGATTAGCCCTGTATTCCTTGTTAGACACCTTGGGTGGTGATAATCTGTATCCCATTGGCGTTTCTACTTGGGTGGTGAGTTTTATCCTTGTCATTTTTATTTTTCTTCCTTCCCATGAATCCCATCTTACGAAGCCGGTATCAAACACAAATTTGCAGGCCTCTCGATTGATAAAGGCGGCGTTAATTTGTTAGTCAATGGAGGGGAATCAATGACTTCATATTCTGGAAAAACAAACAGCTTAATTATTCCACATGTAAAACCTCACTCAACATTTGCGTGAAGCTTAAAGCCGAGTAGCTTTTTTAACTCTACTGAAAGACGTACAAATAAGACGACGTGGCTGCAGTTGAATCTCAGCCATTCATCTCGACAATCAATGTTTCAGGTTTGTTAAACCGGCATGAGTATTATCTTACTATTCACAAATTTGGACCATCAAAAACACCTTAGAATGTCGCAATCACTTGGACTGTGGACGGTAGACAAGCCATATTTGTACAAATAAAACAGAACACCACCTATGAAACTGACCAGACCATATGAGTTCACCAATAAGTATCCCATAAGCAACAATCAAACTAGCTACCATTGAATAACAAATGAAAATGTGTAGGCGAGCAAAATAAAAAAGAAAATGTGGGTGTGAGTGTGAGTGAGTGTGTGTGTGTGTGTGAGAGAGAGAGAGAGAGAGAGAGAGAGAGAGAGACCGGTAACTATAGCAGTGAGGCCAGTTCCGTCAATTCCTTGGGTGACTTCCTCAGCTGTAGAACAGGCTGAAAACCCAGATGGGCCTTTTCTTCCAAAAATCCGCATTCTTTCTGCTCTGATTTGTTTACCAAAAACCCGAGAAAATTTTGGGTGCGAATAGGGTACCACGTGGTGTCCTTCAGCACATTTGGGCCGCCCAAAAATATATTGGATGGTCCGGATTTGGGGAGAGAAACAGGAGAGAGGAAGTGGAGAGAGAGTGGGTGGAGGAAAGGAGAAAATTGTTTTGTTTTGGAGAGAGAAACATGAGAGAGGAAGACGAGAGAGTGGGTGGAGGAAAGGAGAAAGAGTGTTTTAATCCGGACCGTCCGACACACATTTGGACTGCTCGGATGTGCTAAAGGGCACCACGTCGGGTGTTACGATCTCGGTACCCAAAATTTTCTCCCAAAAAACCCAAACCAATGCTCGCTGTCATTTCTACTTACAAAACCAGAGGCGCTATTGTATGGATAGCGTAGCAGTTGGCCCTCTGTTTCTTGTTGCAAGAACTTCCAAATCATGTTAATAATATAATTAAACACTAGTATCTCATACTTTTTTTAAATACAATATAAAGTCAAATATATTTAGATTTGTTCAAATTTTTTTTAAAATTTTTTTTTGTTGCCATCTTGTAGTATTTCTTAGTTTTCGCATACAAGTAAAAAATGCTGCTCTCCAATACGATGATTAAGAAATTGTATAACCAAAAGAAATTGAATATACATATCTTGCTTCTTATTTTTTTTTTATAGATTTGGTAATCTCTCTTATTGGCTAGAAGACGGATCAACTCGTCTGTTTGTTTAAGTAAACAGAACAAACAGACGAGTGAGAGAATGAGTAACCCGGTGAGTTTTTACTGGAAATCAACTTGATACTATGATGGGACCAAAAATTGATAAGAAATTTTCTAGTCAATTGGGGTCTACGACATCACGTAAGATACTCATCTTAATCACTGATTTTGTAAGAAATTTCATTTTAAAAATTAGAAAAGGGTCAAGACCATCTTAGTTGGTTATGTAAGCAATTTTGTCAGTAAAACCACACCTAACGAATCCGAAAAGTCACCTTTCGAGTATAAAAATAGTGTGCAAAAGCAAGGTAGAAATCAGAGAAGATTTGGTCTTTCGCTAAAAGATATGAGAACTCGTATAATATAAATTAAAACTTATTGCGATTCTTGGAGAGGCTGGCTTTACTCAGAATGAAATTGGATGCTGTCCAAGCCCGGGAGCCTTCAGTGGTTTTAAATACCGGCCGTTACGTAGCGTATCGGCCGATATGTAACAGTTTTTGGCCTCTCCGATACCGTTACACCCCGGTATACCGGTGAGAGGAAAAAATCGCATGCGTATCGGCCGGTTCCTATTACGTATCGGTTCGTATCCGATTCACAGACCGGTTCACGACTGTTACTGCTAATTTTCAACCGTTACAGCTTATTTAAGCGATTTAACTTTCTTTTTATTGAAAATGGTTTTTAAAAATTCACGACTGCTACACCCGATTCCCGTTACGTAACGTTCGATACTACCGAAACTGTTACACCAAAACCGTTACTGTTTCATGTCGCAAAACCGGTATTTAAAACCTTGCTTCAGAGTCCAATTTTGCTCTTCAGTGATCTCTTCATATTTTGAAAACTCACGTAAAATCTTGTTTGTTTTTTGTGTGGTCGATCTTGAGCACAACAATTGTATAAGCGCTGGTCAAGTGTATCCGCATAAAAAATCTATGTCAAGTGAAAATCGGTCACAAGAAGAGACCAAGTGTCCTGCGGCCTCCGGCATAGGCATTTTAAGTTTTAACATTGTCCTACTTCCGTATTACTCCCACCGTCCCAAAATGTTTGGCACACATCAACTATTCACCCCTCTCGAAAAACCATCTATATTTTTTAAGGTATAATGAATTACATGTGCAATATGAATCTTTTTTGATAGATTTTGCTTAGTTTAATTAGACAAAAAATTTCAAATCGTAAAAAGTAGTATAAATTACAAAATGAAGATGATTTTTTTAGAGATGTGAATAGTGTTTTTGGCCAAACATTTAGAGACGGAGGGAGTACATTTTTCTCTTCCAATCTTCCCCTTACTCTCCCAACTTATATGAACTGTCGAAATTATGAAACCACAAGTTAAAACTCAGCATGTTTGTCAAGGCCACAGGCTCAATGTATGAGAATACCTAGGCTCTCCTCAATAACAATAGGAGAATTAATAAACAGACGATAATTTACAAAAAAAAAAAAAAAAAAAAAAAAAGCCTCAAATTTCCAGTTATCAAAGTGTGACACTAACCGCATTTCATTAAAAAAATAATAATAAGGAAAAACTCACAAAGTCATTACAGTAATTAATTCAGCAAAAAGGTATCACTTGGGATCCGTGAAGCTCAAGCTAAAATCCCACAATTTCTACGCTAATTCTTCATTTGTAGCAAAGCAGTTTGTTTTCCTATGTTACTATCGGAAAAATACTCCCCACTCAACCCTCCTTAACCTGCGGATGCAATGCCACGTAGCATGTGGCTGCTACTCCCTAAAACCACATGGAGCAGAAGTGATTAGTAAACAACGTTTTTAGAAACGATAATTATATGGGTACAGACTCACACACACAGAAAATGCACAGATCGAGTTCGGAGACCCACTTTTGGGTCTCACACGAGCAATCCGAACCGTTCATTCATCTTAGAATGAAATTCCAAAGTGCCATGTGAAAAGTCAACTCAATCGGACGTCTTTAGGTGCTTGATCTAACAGTTCCTCGTTTCAATAAAAAAAATTTAACTAAAACGGGGGGCTCTTAGATCAAGCATTTAAAGACGTTTGATTGAGCTAATTTTTCATAGAGCCCTTCGGAATTTCATTCCAAGAATAATGAACGGTTTGGATTGTTCGTGTGGGACCCACAAGTGGGTCCCCGAGCTAGATTTGTGCATTTTCTGTGTGTATAGGTCTGTACCCATAGTCTGGTCCTTTCAGAAAAATCCTAACAAAACATGCTAAACATCTCAAAATTCAAATACTCAATTTTCTTGAGAAATGTTGTTGGGAGTCATGCATCAAAGATATAGAACCTACCTGTGGAATATTTTTCAACAGATATTTAGCAACCATATTCTCCAAACCTTCATCAAAGACGGTCACCAAATTAATTTATATACACCCAAAACAATATGGTATTTAGTCAAATAGGAAACTTATGAACCACCTTGGAACAATTCATGGCTTATCTTGAAGATGATACTTATGAATAGAAGTAGTGGTAGAACCCAAGGTTTTCCATATTCTGCAAATATGCATGAGAAATGTATAACAAATTAGCCTATTACTGTAACATCTGAAGTAGTCTACTGGCTCAATAACTTGAACGAAGACTCAATCGACATGGTCCAAAATGTAGAAATCTAACTGAGTCGGCGACTATTAGTAACCAAAAAGATTTTATGTATACGAAACTTTGCTTCTCTTCTCCATGGATGGATGGAGATAATTTGATGTTTTAAAATAAAGTCGGACAAGACTAATGACTACTACAATCACTACAAGAAAGTCAAGATCTAGTAACGGTTTTTTTAGTAACGGTTGGATAAACCGTTGGTAGATATTGGTTATAGTAACGGTTTTAGAACCGTTACTAGAAACAGGACTTTAGCGACGGTTTTCATTGAACTGTTAGTATATTAATGTACTCTAGTAACGGTTCAAAACCAACCGTTACTAAATACCCTTCTCTAGTAACGGCTTCAAACCAACCGTTACTAAATACCCTCCTCTAGTAATAGTTCCAAACCAACCGTTACTAAATATCCTCCAACCGTTACTAAATACCCTCTTCTTTAGGCCCTCGTAATATGTATGTTAATGATACTATATTATAAATTCTAATTCAAGAATATCATCAATGTATACGTATACCACACATATACTTGGTCTTCTATCTAATAAAGATTTTGAAAAAAAAAATCAATTTCTTTTGTGAAAAATAATTTTTTTTGTTTGTTTTAGTGAATCACTAAATTATATCAAGTTAAGAAAAGAAACATGAAGTCGTGAACAAAAAATTAAAAAAAAGTTATAATTTTTTAGAGAGAGAGAGAGAGAGAGAGATGGGGAAAAAAAGAAAAAAATATTACAAATTGTTTTTTAAAAAAAATGGTAGAAATTCAAATTATATGAATTAAATTCTTTTATTAAATTAGATTATAGAAATTATTAGGACTTAAATTGTAGAAATTATAGAATCTTTTTTATTAAATTCGATTATAGAAATTATAGAAATTAAATTCGATTCCTTTCTAGTTTCTACTTTGTATGTCCCGAAAAATCAAAATGATAGAAATTAGAAATGCAACCGCCCTCTCACAGACTCACAATAATGGTCCTCCACTTTCCGAACCAAATTTTGATGATCGGACCCGTTAGATGTGTTTAAAAAGTGTTTTCAAGATCCCACGCGGGGATTTGACAAAAAAATACTACCTGGAAGGGCTTGATCGGAGTAAGTTTTCGTAAAATTGCTTTAAGAAAACCTGGTCCAATCAAGCCCTTCCGACTAGTTTTTTTGGCCAAATCCTTGCATAAGACCTTAAAAACATGTTTTAAACACATCTAACGGTTTTGATTTTGAAAAATTGATTAGGTGGCCTTGAAGTGGTGCATTATATTACTGAAATTCCATTAAAAGCATTGAATGTGTTCCGATCGTGCTGTTGCCAATATCGGATGATCATCGATTTGGGGGATAATGGTAGAATTGATGAGATATTAAATCGTAACGGTTTAGATCGAACATTTGAAAAAACGAGTCTACACCTACCTTGCAATTCTATGCATCGAACTTACTTGGTTATGAACCAAGCTATTATGCTATAGTATAACGCATGATAGCCACATGATCACAACACAATTATGATAATCCACACCGTTCACTTTGTTTATGTTGATGTTTTAATGACTCTCGCCAATTTTTTCGACTATTGGATTTTGAAAGGCCCTTCATCGCAACACAATTATGACAATCCTCGCCGTTCATTTTGTACAAATGAATTTTGGGGCGCACTTTTTGGTCCCACGTGAATAATCCGAACCGTTAAATGATTTCAAAATAATGTTTTGTACGACTTTGCAAAAAATCAGGTCAATTGGATATGCGCAAATCGTCGATCCAACTTACGCACATCCAATTGATTTCAAATCTTGGAGTTTTGGATCGACCAGTTACGCATATTCAATTGACCTAATTTTTTGCAAGGTCGTACAAAACATTATTTTGAAATCATTTAATGGTTTGGATTATTCAGGTGTGACTAAAACGTGGGTCCCAAAAGCCATTTTCTATAATTTATTGCAATTTATTTCGTGAATACAATCACAAAAAACGACATCGTTCGGTCGAGACCCACTCTTTTTTAGTCTTTTTTTTTTTCCCGGACTCTTTTTTAGTCTAACACACTGAAATAATGAAATTTCTTTTCCCGCTGGAAATTCCAATCCATCCCCTTCTTCTCCCGCTGAAATTTATTGGAGACCCACTCTTTTTTTGGGAGACCCACTCTTTTTCTCTCACGTTTCAATCTTCTAGGGTTTACTGGTCTCCAATCTTCCATACCGCCTCTCTCTCTATCTCTCACGTTTTCTTCTCACGTTCTCCGTCACTCTCTCTCTCTCTCTCTCTCTTCTATTTCTCTTCAGTCTTTCTTTGTATCTGTAAAGGAACATTCAGCAAGTCTGGAGTGGAACTCAAAGAAATTTAGGGCTTCACTAGACTGGTACTCTCTCTCTCTCTCCTTTCCCTCCGTTTTTCTGATTTTTTGTTGGTAAGCTCAAATATTGTGCGAGTTAACAGAGAAACGAAGCGGATTTTGAAATCGGATCTAACCAAATCAAGCATTTTTAACAGGTCTTGGTTGGTAGAATCAGGTGCAATTCCTAGTTTCTTCATCAGACTCATTAACCCAAGAATGTCGAACATTTGTTTGATCTTTCAAAGAATATTTTATTCTTTGCTTCGAAAGGAGGGTATGGAACGATATGAACATATTGCCAGATTGGGTAGCTCGGGGCATAGTACCACACTTAGATTTGTTTTAGTTTATTTACTTTTATTCTTAACTAGCCTATTTTACCAATACTGGAGACTACCAATTTGTTCTCACTTTTGATTTTGTTATTTATAGAGATTTTTTTGGTCATATCCTGGAACCAAGACTGAGAATCTTTGGTTTTGTTGTTTATAGAGATTTTTTTAGTTATGACCTGGAACTGAGAATGAGAATCTTGCTCGTGCCTATAATGATTTCTGAGAACTGCTCAGCTTATGGCTTTTGGTTTTAGTATTAATTGATTCCATTGTTTCTGTCTTTATTCATTCGGGAAATTGAGAGGAGATTTGAAAACATTGCAGGGTTGGCGGTGACGTCAGAGGATGGATCTAATTGGGGCTATGTTCGGAACGGAACTTGCTGTGTTTGTTGTGATAGTCAAATTGATGTGCTTTTGTACAGGTACCCCTGTTTGCTTATGCTATGTTTAATAAATTGATATGTACATATTCTTTTGCTGCAAATACATAGCACACATGTAAATATGCACATGGTAGACATGTATGATAAGCACTCACGCCCTATGTTATATGGACTTTTATATAATAGAATAGATAGACAACATGATGGGCCAGTTCCCATTTAATCAATGAACTAGGAACATGTCTCCAATGTTTTAGTTGGGCTTGGACTCTCCAATACCATTTATCTTGGAAAACTAAAAGTAATATACGTAGTGAATGTAAACATATTAGCTTGCGCTCATTTACATTTGGTATATTCAAATTGAAGTTTTCTTAGTCGAGTAAGAGCTTGTCTTTTTCAGTCTCACCTACTTTTGCCTTCGAGCTAGCATTTTTTAATTTGTTTTGTTGGTCTAGAATTTCTCAATCGGAATTCTAGTTTCAGATATTGGAGTTTCTCACTTAAATCTGAAATCCCTAAGGTACGTATGTAAACATAGACTCTGTTCCTTTCCTGAACTTCTAGTTTCATATTTTGGAGCTTCATTCTCAAATCTGAAAGCCCTAATGCTCAATCTTCAATGTCGGTTGAAGTTTCTCACTTTGCATTTACATTGCAGGTCCAAAATTGGTTTTGCAGAGTGAATGCGTCATGAGTGTTGCTTGAATATGGTACATAATGCAGATTTATTTTTACTAGAATTCAAGCTCAATTACACCAATGTACATGCCTCATTGTTAGTATTAACATTGAGTTCATTGAGATCACCAGTGTACATGCCTCATTGTTAGTATTATCCTTTACTGCCAAGCAGTGTAAATTTGCACTTTAGCTTTTTGATGTAGACACCATGTAGATCTTTGAACTTTCTGTTGCCCCCTCTGCTCTTCTTGATTTTGGTGTGATGTTTACTTTCAAACAAATGTATGTAATCATCCAAGGACATTGTGAAGCGATTGCTTCTTATAATGCTATTTTCACTCTGAAAACTTGCTACTACATCTGAGTATTTTGAAGTCCTATGTGACGGTGCTTGTCGGGGGCTTCCAATAGTTGTTTGGTTTGGTTGTAAATTTACAGTTGACTGATTCAATATTCTTCTTGTAAACAGAGAAAAGCGGTGGTTCACATCACAAGTGGAAGCAAGGCCCTAGATGAACTCTTGGTTTGTAATTTCCTATCTTATCTGTTTATTATTGATGGAATTAGTAGTTTTCTATGCTGAAATTAGCAGAGTTTGGTTTTAACATCTTGTACCTTTTGATATGCAAAGGGTGGGAACGAAACTATGGCGATTACAAAAGCTTTTGGTGAATTCAGATGGGAACCACCCTTTCACTTTGCCAACATCTCTTATGTTACTATGGCGATTACATAACCTTTTGGTGAATTTAGGTGAGAACCACCCTTTCACGTCTCTTATGTTTGTATCACAACAACCGTGGTATATGTTTGAAGTGTTTGTACGAGTATTTACTATCTTAATTTGTGATCTACTAATGGTTATTGGTGTTTTAAATTTAGGTCTGGGAAGACACAGCTAGCACACATGCTCTGCGTTACCACACAGGTTCGTTTCTGGAATTTATCTCATTAGAATTGGCTGGGCTAGTTGGGTGTAGGTTAGGATTCTGCCTACATGTTGAGTTGGGCTAGTTGGGTTTAGGTTAGGATTCTACCTACATGTTGATTTGGCTCAGTTCGAACACAATACAGATAGATTAGCTCAACTTTCTCTTCAAGCATCAAGTTGGAATACAATATAATGTAAGCCTTACATTATGTTAAGGGACACGCATGTGTCCCCCTCCAAAAAAATAATTAAATGTGAGGGACACGCCACGTGGCGTGTCCAATTCGTGTCCCCCGTGTGTCCCCCTCCAAAAAAATAATTTAATTTGAGGGACACGCCACATGTCGTGTCCAATTTGTGTCGCCAAGTGTCCCATTTTTCACTTCACATTATTTAGTTTTTTTTTATTGCATTTTTTTATTGCAGGTAATAGGACAACATGGAAGAATCTAGTGGCGGATATCTATTTTGAGGACTTTGTTAAAGAATAACTTATAGTAGTTTTATCATTTTTGTTTAGACAAGTCTTATGCAATGTATACCTTGTGGATCATTTTTGTTATGCTAAGTATGAAGGGAGATTAAATTGATGTACTATTTACTTTTGACAAGTTCATGTGATTGTTTTTTGAATTATGGTATCAAGTTTTATTTTTGAATGAAATTGCAGTTCCCGGACTTTTAGCATTATGGACATTTAATAACAATTTCTTAAGTATAATATGAAATAAATGGAATATATATGGCTGCCATCTTTATTTTTTTTATTTTTAAAAAGGGTCTATAGCAACGGTTTGAAGTATAGCTATAGCTGCTATTAAAAAAAAAAAAAAAGGGATCTGTAGTAACGGTTTCAAGTGTTGCTAAAGTCCAACAATAGCAAGTTTCTGGACTGGGGTATGGCAACGGTTGTAAGTGTTACTAAAGCAATTGTTACTAAAAAGAATGGTGGTACCAACAGTTGCCAAAAGTGTTACTAGAACCCTATAGTGACGGATATATTGTAACACTTCATGCAACAGTTGAGCAAGTGTTGGTATAGGTCATTTGGGCCTTTAGTAACAGTTTTGGCCATCTTTTGTAACATTTTCAACTGTTACAAGATCTAGAAATTCTTGTAGTGAATCCAAAAAACAGGAAAGTGTCCGGCCATGGTTTTGCATTGTTTCAAATTGGGAAGTCTGTAAGCAAAGGAAACATCTCTGGCCGATCAAAAAAAAAAAAAAAAAAGAAACATCTCTGCTATGCAATTTGGCTTTAAATGAATTCGAACAGCCACCAAGCCAACAAATAGCTACGTAGCATTCAAAGGCTCAGAGTTTTACCATTGATAAGCCAATGGTGACGCGCAAGGTTGGTGACAATGGCTCGATCCAGTCCCCAAATCTCACTAAGGGGCATGTTTTGAGCGGAGCGTTTCACTTTCCTTCTTGAGCTAAGGAAATCCCGAATACCACTTACAATCGCCTCAGCCACCTGAGCACGTCCCTTTGTCATAGCACGAAAATATGGCATACCAGAGTACATTTCAGGTTATTGAGTTTGTGGCCTTCCCAGCTACATTAGCTTGGAACAATTCCAGAACATCTGTTCTTAGAAGTCAGATGCAGCCAAACTGCTGCAGAAAATGGACATTCACAAAAACAAGTGTTGGTGTGATTCCTCCTCATCCTGACAAAGGCAACAAAGTACATTCACTAGACCATGTCTGTTGTGAAATTTTAATGTACTCGCAAGTGCACGAATTGTATCGAAGTATAGTAATGCAAGTGCGAGGTTGATCCCACAAGAACTTGTGATTTTCTTATAGGAAAACTAAATAAACTTAAATTGATTGAATCCTAACCTAGTTGACGAAAGATGTGATTGATATTTTATTCTAAAAATTAAGTAAACAATGATGAAAGAAAACAATTATACTATCACGGAAGCATGGAGATTACGGTTGAGAAAAGTAACCAGGGTTTTGGAATCCACACCCATAAACATTTATCAATATTTAATCTACTCAAGGATTTTTTTTCTATGATTCCTACACAATGATTTAGAGGCTAATCTTAATTACATGGATAATATTTCATTAAACCCTTTTTATTTCTATTGAAAATATGTTCCTCCTCTGGTTTGCGGTTTAAGCAAAAATCATCAACTATATTCGTATGAACAAATCACAGTAGATATCCCGTACTTAAATATTACTCCATCTTTAATAAACCAAGCAATTCGATTAATAGGGTGATATCAATCATGGAAAAAATCCGTGCCAGTTGAATCCATATCCAAGTCTCAACCAAATTAATTAATGAGTCAAGAACAATAAACAATGAATGTGCATTGTAAAAATCATAGAGCAGTATTAATCAATAAAAATTATGGAGTTTCATCCTCAACCGTAGTCGGGGATTTTGGCCGCCCTTAGATGAAAATAGAGTAATTGTCTAACTAGAATTCTCAAACTAACAATGCTTACAAAAACTCCCTCCGTTCCAATTTCTTTGCCCCTTTTGGAGAATCCAACTTATTAAGAGGTGTGAAAACTTTGTACTATCTTTTGCCCTTAATTCCAGTTGATACTAACGAGACTAATTTTTTTTGGAGATAAGGACTTTATATGAGACTCAAAAAATATTCAATATGGATCTTATTTGATAGATGTCAATTAGTTTTATTATACAAAGTTTTCAAAATCGTAAAAACTGTTATAAAATAAAAGATAATTGACAAACCAATTGAGATGGGAAAAGTTCTTTTTAAATGTAAAACAGAAAAGTGAACCTGTTTTGATGGATGTTTTTAGAAATGAGACGTATTTTGGAACATCTCAAAATAAAAAGAGGGACCAAGAATTTGGAACAGAGGGAGTATTTCTTTTGCACTTGTTGTTTATAAGCACTAAACCAATCTTGCCATAAGGAAAGAAGAAATTCTTTTTCCAACTTAAAATTCTCCTCTGTATCTATTTCGGATGAAACAGAAGATTCTGCACACAGTCCACTCAAAGTCCAGTTTCCTTTGCAATCACGTCCTACCAACTCTGTAATATATTGCTTCCTTCCACCAATTATCTTTCAAAAAATCTTGTCTTGATATCTTCTCCAATATTGACTTCTTTTCTTTGATAGCTTGCAAAATTGGACCAGCCATTTTAGTTAGTCGACCACGGCTTGGCTTTCACGCTTTGACTCCAATTATCGTCTTTTTTTTCTTCAAACTCAATAGCCGAATAATAAGTTATTATCGTCTTTTTTTTCCTGTGGATCAACAATTCAAAGTAAATGACTAAAAAGATAATAATCAGAGATAAATACGCACATTTAGAAACTAACAACATGTAATATGAGGCTTCTATGTGTCAATAATTTGTGTTCATCAATACCCCAGCTTCGTAATCTGTCTGTAGTGTTAAACCTACGGAGCACCCGCCAACCAATGAATAAAGACCATCTTGGAACATGACGACTTCCCCATACAATCTTGTACCAGGATTGAACCGGGTAATTCTCCCTATGGCATTCATGGTCTGCTGGGTGTAAGCCCTGCAAGCCTGCGGGCTCGAGCAACCCCCGGCATGGGGCAACCGAAAGGAAGAGGGGGTGCTGGTGATCGGCCCTTGGAGAGCGCATCCAAGCCGTCCAAAAGTGTTTTGGACGACCCAAATTTTTCTATGGAAAAATCCAAACAATCGATTGCCGAGATGGATGGTTCGGATGCAATCACCAGGGGGCACTCACCAGGGCCAATCACCAGCATCACTCTTCCATGGAAAAATCGGACCATCGATTGTTGAGAGGGACGGTTCGGATGCGATCATCAAGGCCGATCACCAGCACCCCGGATCCCAACCGAAGGGTATGAGTTATCGAATTTTAAAACGAACTTTAAACTTTAAAATTTTCAATTATTCTTCTTTCGGTTTCATTGTTTTGATTGTTAAAAGAGTCTCAAGGGCATAAATGAAATTTACCAACTTTCCTTTGTTTAAAATTTTAAATTGATCCTATATTTTGAGACAACCAAATTTTGAGACAACCAAATAAGGAAAGTAGGGGAAACATTTTTGGATGGAAGAAGTATATATAATTTTGCTAACTATACGGATTACAATACGTGGGGAACAAGTTTGGAGCAACCCAATCATCGAGGCCCCCACTGGCGTTCCATGCAGATTTAGCCGTGAATAGACCACTTGAAACCTAAAAAGAAGAAAGGCAGGAGAGGCAGCGGAGTGGACAGAGAGAGAGAGAGACGCCCGGGGGAAATCCATTCATCGACTCGAGGGTGGTCGTTGTCACCGTACAGAGAATCCAATCGGAGTACTATGTCTTCATCATCATTATCATCTCGATCGCAGGAGAAATCAGTCTATGTTCGAACATCTAACTGCGACAATGAACAAGAATTCTATTCCTTCGCCCTTAACAACGACGCCACCGCCCTCAAAATTCGTTCAAGAGGAGGAGGGTCGGTTCTCACTCCGATAAAAGCGGTGGAGGTTCCTATGTTCGGAGGCTGTGCTACATGTGGCAGAACTATATACTGTGTTGGAGGGCATCTCTCCGGGAGACAACAGCACATCTATGTGTTCGGTGGACTTAGCATCTCAATACTTTTTCGACAATTTTCTGATCCGTGATGGTATCTCCGTAACTTCTAATTTGACTTATGATTTCAACCACTTTTGTTAGGAATGGTCGAATAGTCTCATTATCAAAATCACGCCATAAAGATTGAAGGTCAATGGAGATGGTTTTTGGAATTCAATTTTCAAAATGTCCCAAGCCTTTTTAGAATATTTTGCACTTACAATTCTGGGAAGAATAGATTTGCTTACCCCCTGTTGTATGTAGCTCGATCTTGCATCTTTTTTCATTGAACACAAAACACAGATAAGTGCTACAAACCATGACCTCACAGAGAAATTAACTACTAGTACATGACTATCAACCAGAAGGGGATGATATCCTGCATTATTCATACGTTCTTTAACACGGTGCAGGGATGTCGTACATAACACTTATAACCTTAATTCACCCCCACCTGGGCTAATGCCCCTCACGGCGCATGCATGCTTCCTCCCTTGCTAGCTCCTCCATACCCGTGGCCACCATGACCTCCTCCGTAACCACCGCCTTCATGTCCACCGTGGTGTCCGTATCCACCGTGATGTCCGTGTTTCTCATCATCTATCCCACCAGACTGCTCAGCTGCACAAATGGTGAATATGCTTGAATAGTGTAGAGGTGACTGAAACAAGTGTGACAAGAATAATATGAACATATTAAAATTGGAACTCAACGATGACAAGGCAAGTGATCAGGAGGCTTGTATTGATTGGCTGAATGCCCATTTTCAAGTAATATGGCCACTTGATTACTCAGTCCCTCACACCTCGACAGTCATATGCCGCCCAAAAAAAAAAATACATATAATGCGGGAAAGAGATTTGAATTGGACGTTTTAACTATTAATATGAGGTATATGAAAACGCATGCATAAACCAATATCACACAAGTAAACATTCATATATACGCCTTTTCTCTCATTATCTGTCCCATAAAAGCTGAAAAACAAGAGGAAATATGAAAGAGAACGAAAAGGGAAAATCCATGACTTAATCAAGGTATATAAATCAATCAATTCAGTTTAGAAAAAAGTCACTGGAAGTGGAAGTCTCACCCAAACGAATCAAACGAATCGTGAAGGCCAAACAAATATTCGACAACCAAACTCCAAGCCAAAGCAAAGCCGACGAACCAAACCCAACACGGATTGCAAACGAACTAAGTGCCCATACACATGAACTAATCCACACAAACAAACCAATGCTTGAGACATATCAAGCCGAAGTCAAGTAGCCAAACCAATGCTCAAATCCCATCGAGCAAACCCAAACCAATCTTCAAATACGGAAGCAACAAGCTCTCACCAATCGAATGAATGATCAAGACATATCGAGCCAAACAACTTCTGCCAACCAAACAAATTTCTCTCCACCTAAAAGCTCGAGTCAAACCAATAGAGCCAAACGAATACCTAAATAAGAGAGCGAAACAATCCACTGAACAAGTTTCCAACTAAACTAATCATGGACAAAAAAACCCTAACCAAGCTCTCCACAAACCAAATTAACCTGATTGACTGCTGATCAAACAAGCTCTAACAAAATTTTGAAGTATTGGAACATGACTTCAGACTACCCCAAAAGAGCCAAGTTTTGAAGTGTAACACCCCGGATTATTTCAAAAATATTTGAATACCTTTTCACGTGATGCTAGCGGACCTATCGATATGCTCGTATATGTGGGGTACGGTTTGAGGTGTCTGCGAGACCCGAATTATGGAAGAGGGAAAGAAGAGAAAGGTAATTTTCATAAGTGTTGGGCTTAAAGCTAATAGCTATGTAAGTTGAAGGGGGGGAGTGTAATTTGGTTGAATTATTGAGGGAGAAGATATTTCTTCCCCACTTCCTCTGCCAATAATCAGAGAAGAGAGACAGGAAGAGAGAGAGACCGAAAGAGGAGGAGAAGGAGGAGGAAGGAAGGAAAGAAGAAAAATTTGGGGAAAACCCAAAATTAAGGTATGAATTGAAGTTTGATTTCGAAATTCTTGATATATGTTGCTCATATACAAGTTAATCACTGATTTTGCATCTCATAAGAGTGATTTGGGATTTATTTTTACAAAATTCGTGAAAGGAAGGTGAAGGGTTCACTGACTGGTTTTGTGAAAAACCAAATCTGCCACGGTTTTTGGCGAATTTTAAGACATGGTTCCCAAAGTTGGAAATTTATGAGATTTTTACAGTAGCTACCCATGGATGTTCTTTATGTTGTGTAAAAACGATGTATGGGTTGTGCCTTAATTATTTCCAGAGAATAGCAGTTTTTAATTTGAAGTTGGGGAAAAATCTGTTTTGGGAAATTTTCAGCAAGTTCTGGGTTTGTGTGGAGGTTGTTTAAAAATAGTTACGGAGCTCAGAAAATTCTGAATTTTGGATATGATGATGAAGTGTGATTCTGGAGTTTGTGGTGAAAATTTCGTGGGAATCGGATAAGTAGATTAATTCTGAAAATTCATAGAGCGCAGCACTGTTGAGTTGTAGGATACATTTTCATGCATTTCACTTGCATTTGGGCATGAATTTTTAGTAGTGAGCTTATGGGTGATACATAATTGATGTCATAGGTGATGATACTGTAAGATGGTCGTGGTGACACTTCTGGTGCATAGAGGTTAAGTCTATGGCGGAGTTGGTCCTGTTGTGACAGGTGAGAATGTACAGCCTCTATAATAAATAGAAATGTGTAGTGTTTATGTGGTGTTTTCAAATGTGTGGTGTGATTATTGATGTTTTGAAAACTCTCCTTGTGATTTTTGTATATGTTAAAAGTATTGTGTTTGGACGGATTAAATGATTTTCAGAGATGGATCAAATGATTTTTGGTGGGTGAAAAGAGAATATTTTATGCCTCTTGTGCCAATGTTTAGTTTGCAAGGTTGGCAACTTGCATTCGTGGGCTGTGCCATCTGGCTGTGTGCCAGCATTTTAGCCAAAAAGTTGCAAGGTTGGCATCTTGTAGCGTGGGCTGTGCCAATATTTTTGTTTGCAAGGTTGGCAACTTGCATTCGTGGGCTGTGCCAAATGTTTGATGTGCAAGCTTGGTTGCTGCTTGCCGGTAAGCTTTGCTTACGTTGTGGTTGCACCTACCATTGGTGATAAAGAATGACCCTCGTCACCGCCACTATATGTGAGCCTGTGAGCAAGGTAACGGTACCGTCATAACTCCCGGTCGTGAGGTTGGCGACTCGTTGGCACATTGGGTAAAATGATAGGATATTATTTTATATTGTGAAGGAAAATGTGAAATATTTTGCAAAACTTACAGAGGTGTGTTGATGAAGTGGGCCGGTGGGCCGTGTTTTTTAGATGAGCCGATAGGCCGTGTTTTTTAGATGAGCCGATAGGCTGTGTTTTTTAGATGGGCCGGTGGGCCATGTTTTGAGATGAGCCGGTGGGCTGCATTTTCGAAATAAATATGGAGGGCTGTGTTTTTGAGATAAATTGTTTAAGCAAATGTGTTGGTGTGTTGTTTATATTTCGATCCATCTAAACACTTATCATTTCCATTTATTATGTTGCTAAGGTACATTCTCCTGTAACCTTTTTGGTTGCAGATTTCCAGTTGAGCTAGACGTCGGTCCACTACAGTGCCAGAGTGCTAGACAGGTGTTCCTAGAGGTTGTGTTCTGTGATTTTGTCAGTCAGTGGGTGTTGTGGATAATCAGTATTTTGTGGAGTTAATGTGGTTGAGTACATGTCAAATGATTTTGACTGTACAGTTGTTGAGGAGGTGTGAACACCTGTTTTGGTTATGGCAGTTGAGTTTGGTATTATAATATCTTTTGTTTGCATTCGTTACGAGTTGCAGTTGAGCTTTGTATAATAGCTTTTGTGAGTAGCCTAAAAGGCGTACAGGTGGTGACAGGTGTCCAGTCACTTTGTGCAGGTTATATCCTGCCAGAGTGGGGTGTGACATGAAGTATTGAGCAAACTTCAAAAAAAAAAAATTGAAAAACAGGTGCACAACCAAATTCCAAATTGGCAGATACAAGTTCCAGTCAGAAAATCAAATTCCAAAACATGTTCGAGGGATCCTAGAAGATGCCCAAAATAAAAAACAAATAAATAAACCCAACGGCAAACCCAAGGCGCAATATCAACCAAATATAGAGCAATTTTTGTCTCAGTCATATTTTTTTGTCACAGTCATCATATTACGATTTATCTCTCTGTGCCAACTCACTCCTCTCTCCCTCTACCCTTTTCCTCCACCGGCCCACCACACCCAAAATTTCAGACCACATTCTCTATCTCTCCCCTTTTTGAAGTTCAAACCACATTCTCTCTCACTACTTCCTCTCCTTCCCCCTCCCTGAAATTCGAAGGATCATAAAGAATGGGCATGGGCACAGGCGTTGATTGCTCAAGTTGTGCCTTCAGGCACGGGCATGCACTAGTGTGTATGTATACGTTTATACTCCCTCTGTCTCATTTTGATTGTCCCATATGCCATTTTTGGACGTCTCATAATGAATGTCCACTTTCCATAAACAAGTCATAAAAACTTTGTAAAGTTACATTATTACCCTTATGTTTAAATTAAAATACTACTACCTACATCAATCAAATCACCTTTTGAGAAAGCATAAATTGAAAGTTGAACACTTTTTGATGTAGTCATTATCTTCCCTAAAATAGTTGGATTCCCCAAATAGGATTATTAAAATGGGACGAAGGGAGTATATGTTTGTGTACTCTTTGGGTAATAGTTTTTTTACATTTAATAGAGATAAAGAAGAAGAAAAGGAAAATTATTATCAAATAGGTAAAATAAATAGTTTTGTTGGAGTATTGATAGAGTTTTGTGGTAGCTAAAATGAAAAATGTACATTGTTCACTAGCATTTTTGACTAAAAATTTGCATAGGCTGTTGGGGATGCCCTAATGCAAATATGGATAGTTTTTTTTCAATTTGTAAATAATGAAAACAGTCCATCTTTATGGGGGAAGCCAGGTGCCTTCCCCATCTGTTGCACTGCATGGTGTAGCACACCCAAAATGGCACCGTTTTGGGTGTAGGCCAAGTAATTTGTCAAATGCCGTCTTGTGGAGCCCATTTTCGGGTCCCACCCAAACGATTAGAACTGTTAAATAATTACTAAAGTGATCTTGGAGAAAATCAGATCCGTCAGATATTTTTATGTAATTTATCTAATTCATTCAATTTTCATTCAAAATTTAGGACCCTGTAATTCAAAAGAATTTTCAAGTAAAGTTATACAATTGTATGCTTGGTAATCCATTGATTTGAATCGTAGGTGTCGTAGAGCTCGTTGAAAAGAGCATTCAGTAAAAAAATTATGTTGATCGGACATCGATAGCTATCAAATGAACGTAAAAATATTTGACGGATCTAATTTTCTCCAAGATCACTTCAATAATTATTTAAAAATTTAACACTTCCGATCGTTTGGGTGGGACCCAAAAATGGGCCCCACAAGACGGCATTTAGCGAATTACTTGGCTTACACACAAAACGGTGCCGTTTTGGATATGCTACACCATATGGTGCAACAGGTGCGCGGTAGGCACCCAGCTTCCCTTTATGGAACGGATGAAGTAATTGTTAAGAGCTTGAAGTACTTGCAAGTTATCGGTTTATATTTGTTGGACTTATAATAACAAATACTCAAACTAGTTAGCTCTGCGATTCGATTTGTGAATGTTAGGTTGTATTTACTTTATTTAGGGGTGCTTTGGCACAAAAAGAAAAAAACTGGTTTTTTTGTTTTTTCGTTTTTTCTTTATTCAAAAAAAAAAAATTTCAATTGTTCGTTTTGCGTCAAATTTTCGTGATTTATGAATTCGTTTCAACGAGACGAATCCGAAGAGTATAAAATTATGGTCAAAACTAAATTCTTTTTTTAATAAAGCCAAAATTAAACTAATAAACTTGTTTATTTTGGTTTATTTTCGGCTTTATTAAAAAAAATATTACTTTTGACCATAATTTTTTACTTGTTATGGATTCGTCTCGTCGAGACGAATCCATAAACTACAAAAATTTGACGCAAAACTAACAAATGCAAATTTTTTTTGAATAAAGACAACCAAAAAATCAAAAAACTAGTTTTTCTCTTTTTTGCCAAAGCACGCTTTAGAAAGACTTTCTTGACTTGGTACTCATAATTTGGTCACGGGCTTTAATCTATAGATATTTTTGGTCGTGATAGATGTCGGATGATGTGCACCATGTCAAGCTTCATAATGTTGTCAAGCTTGATAATTACACATCAATTTTTGCAAATTTTTGGGTCGTGATATTTTGCTCACCCGTTCATTCATACTCCGCAATATTTAACTTCCTTGGCTCCATCCTGGTCTCAGAAATGATATTTGAATCGTGATCCCTCAATTCCCCAATGTACGATTTGGATCGCCTTTAATTCTGCTACTTCATCAGTTTTTTTCGCACTAGATCAAGGACTAACTGAGATCTTTAATTTTGTGTAAAGAGATACGAAAAATTATGTCCGGAAACTATTTAATTTTATATCCTAAAATTGCGCGTTTTTCGTGACAGACAACTTTTTGAAACAGGGGAAGTATTTCAATAATACGACCATATAAAATTATCATCTCATACAATATTGTGTATGATTTTTACTAATTCCGGGAACTCGTCTGAGTGAGTTACAGAACCCTTGTTGGTCCGATCAAGTTCTCAAACGAATTTGATCTCAACCAAGTCAATCTGTGCTTCAATGGCTGCTGTGCAATCCGGTGTGTGCTCCAACCAAGTGCTCTGATACCATGATGTGTTTTGAGACCCCTGATTACACACACGCGAGCAAACAAACACGAGAGGAACACACACGAATTACCGGGAGAAAATTTCACTATTATGCACAATAGCTACAAAAAAACTCTCACCCTCTTGTGTCTCACTCTCTTTTCTCGCCCTCACCCTCCCTCAAATGATGCACACACACACAATACAAGTAACCCTAGAGCAAATAAGGGAGAAACCACAAATTGGGCCCTACCGCCCCAATGGGATAAACTGGCGACCCAAAAAACCGAACAGATTGGATGGATTGTAGAGGATGAAATTGAAATGCAAATTCGATGTCCATTTATAGGCTCAGTTTCTTGTGGTTTGAGTACACGTTACAGTTGTTTGATTAAGTCAGTAACTTTTATTTGGTTATGTTGATAAGTTTTTCTTCTTTGGGTTAAGTTAACTCGATTTTTTTTCTCTTTTTTGCCAAAGCACGCTTTAGAAAGACTTTCGTGGTTTGGTACTCATAATTTGGTCACGGGCTTTAATCTATAGATAGATATTTTTCGTCGTGATAGATGTCGGATGATGTGCACCATGCCAAGCTTCATAATTTTGTCAAGCTTGATAATTTCACATCAAGTTTTGCAAATTTTTGGGTCGTGATATTTTGCTCACCCCTAATCATTCATACTCCGCAATACTTAACTTCCTTGGCTCCATCCTGGTCTCAAAAATGCTATTTGAATCGTGATCTCTCAATTCCCCAATGTACGATTTGGATCGCCTTTAATTCTGCTGCTTCATCATTTTATTTCGCACTAGATCAAGGACTAATTGAGATTTTGTGTAAAGAGATACGAAAAATTATGATCCTAAAATTGTGCGTTCTTCGTGAAAGACAACTTTTTGAAACAGGGGCAGTATTTCACTAATACGACCATATAAAATTATCATATCATACAATCTTGTGTATGATTTTTACTAATTCCGGGAACTCATCTGAGTGAGTTGCACAACCCTTGCTGTTCCGATCAAGTTCTCTAACGAATTTGATCTCAACCAAGTCAATCTGTGCCTCAATGGCTGCTGTGCAATCCGGTGTGTGCTCCAACCAAGTGCTCTGATACCATGATGTGTTCTGAAACCATGATGTGCAATCCTCGCGCTGGACATTTATTTTTATTTTTTTTTGCCAATTGGTGAACTTTATTGAACTCAACCCGAAGAAATGTCTAGAGATGCTTCCCTTTGAATCCAGCTAGGGATTTCCCCATGCCAGCTTCGCGTGGAATCCAAAGATAGTGCATACTTGGCTATCTTATTAGCCACCCTATTACAGCTACGAGGAACATAAATAAAAGAAACTAAGTGCAGAAAACTAGAAAACATAAATAGAATCCTCACGCTGGACATTAAAAACACGTTTTAAGCAAATCTAACGGCTTCCTAGCCAAAGGCTTAGGAGGTTTATTAGCGCATATAGTGGATCGCTGAAATTCGATCCGAAAACAAAAATCCTGCATCGTAGCAATCTAAGGGAGCCCTCACCTGAAATTTCTTGTATATATGTATATGTATATACACTCTTTTCAAAAACATAATATTGCCAACAACTAAAATACTCATAAATAATACTCCCTCCATCCCTTTTTTAAGTGTGTTGCTTCGTAAATCCATACTCCCTCCGTTCCTTTTTAAATGTAGCGCTTCGTACATAATTCCAACTTATTAAGAAAACATCATCATTACACCTTTCACATCAATTTTCTTCCAACTTATACCTTCACTTTCCATTATTGTCCTTGACAAAGACATCATCACTAAACTTTACGCATTAACTTTTCAAAAAGGAATCTACTTTTAAGGGCAAAATATGAGATATACCAACTTTTACCCATTAACTTTTCTAAAGGACAAAATAATAACTATACAAACTTTTACCCATTAATTTTTTAAAACACACTCTTATTAAGGGACAACTCTAAATAGAATACTCTACAATTAAAAAAGAACAGAGGGAGTACAAGATATGTGGTAGCGTGAATTGCTTTGTGACAAAATCCTAGGAGACCGATTATTAATGTTCAAATAGATCTTGCATGGGCACCCGTTAGATATTTTTGAAACAACATTAGAGGGAGAGCCTATGTAATTGAAAAATGCAAGGAAAACACAAAAAGATTGAGCATAGTCTTCAAGTATAAATAATTACAATTAAGTAATGAATAATTATAGTAGAATAAATTCCGTCAAAATCAGTTTAGTGCATAAACTATCCAGGACACTTGAGTTCTATAAGGTAAAAACAAATAGAACAAATTAGTATTTGTTATGCAACTATAACTACTACTCTTTTCATACTTTTTTATAGTCGACTATTCCATTTTTGTTGTTCCTTAATACGTGTGTGTTTTGAAAAGTCAATACGTAAAAATTTGTACGATTATTATTTTACGCTTTTGAAAATTTAGTGGGTAAAGAGTTAATGAGTAAAAATAAAAGCAAAAGTTGATATGAAAGCTGCAAAGTGGAGATAAAAGTTGATGTAAAATGTGTAATGATGGTGTCTCTTTAATTTTTTAAATTTAAACAACAACACATTTAAGAAGGGACGAAGGAAATATATCCTATCCATCATCAGCGACTTGCACGTACGTCTTCCAAAAAGCAAACAGATAGTATAAATCTACATAAACAAGTAGATATATGTATGTTTATATCACCATCATATTATAATCAGTCAATTTACTTTACCAAAAAAAGAGATTATTAGAAAAAGAATCACACAACTTAAATAGAACCAAGTCCAAAAGAGTTAGGTACGACTCTTTGAAAAATGAGAGAAAGGAATACAAACGCACCTATAGATCGATTAGAAAGGATTTCGTGCATGGAAGTGCATCCTTGGAATAATTTATGCTCTCTGTGCGCTTTATCTACCAGTGGTCTTGTCACGTGCGTTGCACTTGATCCCCACCGTTCACATTGTTTTGGTGTTTGGACAATGGTGACTTGCATGGACGGGACTACATTGGGGATGGGGTGGCCCGGCCCAGACAACCCTAAATTCTTATTTTGGTGTATACTTTACATATAATTTTTATACACAACTGACTAAGTGTCTTGCGGCCTCCGGATTAGGCATTTTAACATTGTCCTACTTCTGTATTACATTTTTCTCTTCTGATCTTCCCCTTTTTTTGAACCAAATATCCATTAACTCATAAAAGCCCTAGAGGGCTACAAAACGCCAAATCGGAGCCCACCGTTGGGACAAACCCACAATTGATTAAACGGGTTATCCATGTGATTTGGATGGTTAGCACTAAGCACAGATGAATAAACAGTACAGAGAGCTCCCTCGGAGAGAGAATCATACCGAAGCAAATCCCTCGAAGGGGAAACAAAGAAAACAAAAAATAAACAGAGAACAGATAAGCCTCCCCGGACTGAGATCCATTCCTCAACATCACCGCCGCTAGCCGCCACTCCTCAGTCCCAACCATCACCCCGCCGTCCGCAGTAGAAAGACGCCGAGAAACCCACAATTTCTTCGCTAATTCTTCATATGGAGCCAAAGCAGTTTGTTTTCCTATATTACTATCAGAAAAATACTCCCCACTCACCCCGTTAACTTGCGGGTGCAATGCCACGTAGCATATACTGCTCCCTAAACCACAAGGAGTACTGGAAGTAAATAGTAAAGAACTTTTGTAGAAAAATCCTAAAGAAACATGCTAAACACCCCACAATTCAAATACTCAATTTTCTTGAGAATTCTTGTTGGGAGTCATGCATTGGAGATACAGAACCTACCAGTGGAATATATTTTTCAACAGATATTTAGCAACCATTTTCTCCAAAAACTTCAACAAAGACAGTCACCAGATTAATTAATGTACACCCAAACCACTATGGTCAAATAGGAAACTTATGAGCCACCTTGTAACAATTCATGGCTTATCTTGAAGATCATACTTATGAATAGAAGTAGTGGTAGAACCCAGCACCAGCCTTGGGCTAAAGCCCAAGGTGCCCGGGCTTTAGGCCCACCAAAATTAGCAAATTTTTAGGGCCCCAATAGGTAGTTGTGTTATGTATATATATACCTAAAAAAAAACAGCCCAGCCCACCTTAATTTAAATTTGAAAGCCCAAAAACTATTATCCAATGAAATAGGACCAAACCTCTCAATGTTAGAATTGTAGATTTGGAATCAATCCCAATTTTTTTTCATTTTGAAAGAATAACTTTTGGCATCCCAATCTTTTTTCATTTTGAAGAAAGAATAACTTTTGGCATCCCAATCTTTTTTCATTTTGAAAGAATAACTTTTGGCATCCCAATCTTTTTTCATTTTGAAAGAATTACTTTTGGCATCCCAATTCCCAACCCATTATACGTACAACACCTTTTCGGTTTTCATTTGAAATTGGAAATCCGGAGACTCGAGTCTGGATATCACCAGTTCGGTTTTTATGCCTATCTTAATAATTCGTAAATGGCCCTTTTTTTTTTTTTTTTTTGTCGCTTAAAGCACTTAAAAACTCAGGACTGGCCCTGGTAGAACCCAAGGGTTCCTTATTCTGCATGAGAAATATATAACAAATTGGGGACATGCTTTTGTTACCAAAATATATTTCTGAAGAAAAAAGCTTTTAGAGACTCAATAAACATGGCCCAAAATGTAGAAATCTAATTGAGTCGGCGACTACAAGTAACCAAAAAGATTTTATGTATACGAGACTCTGCGTCTCATCTCCCATGGATGGAGGGAGATAATTTGATGTTTCAAAATAAAGTCGGACAAGACTAATGACTTTTACAATCTAAAACACGGGAAAGCGTGCGCCCAAGGTTTTGCATTGTTTCAAATTAGCTATGCAATTTGGCTTTAAATTGATTGGAATAACCACCAAGCCAACAAATTCGTATATTCCAGAAATATGTGTTTTCAGAATAGAAGGCTCAGAATTTTGTTGGGATTTTCCCAAGTTAAATGCTCTTGAAAACAGAAATAGGAGTAAATTTAAATGGGTAGTTTTGCATTGGAAATAAGTGGTCAGTGAAGAGAGTTTAATGGCAATAATTGGTGGCATTTTTTTGGTGGCTTGGAGTATACATGGGAATTGGATGGGCAATAAATGGTTTCGGTGGCTGACTTCTCAAAGTCCATAGACCAATGATCTTTTGCATGGAGAGTTCTAGAAGCACCGTGTGTTCTGCCTATATATATGTTTGTTTTGTGTGTGTGCCGTGGGGGTAAGAAAAAAGAAGAAAAACAAAAGTGGGAAGTGTATGAACCGTGTATGAACAGTGAGAGAGTGGAGAGAATTGTGTGTGAACCAGAGAGAGTTGTGTGAGTGTGAGAGTGTATCTCCTCCATTGTAAATCTCTTGTTCATAGTGAAAAGTGTTCTCTCTCCCGTGGACGTACCCGATTTTGGAGAACCACGTAAATTGTTTTTGTTTACTTGTGCGTGTGTTGTGTTGTTTGGTCGATCCTTAACAAATTTTACCATTGACAAGCCAATATGGTGACGCGCAAGATTGGCGACAATGGCTCCAGTCCCCAAATCTCACAAAGGGGCATGTTTTGAGCGGAGCGTTTCACTTTCCTTCTTGAGCTAAGGAAATCGCGAATACCACTTACAATCGCCTCAGCCACCTGAGCACGTCCCTTTGTCATAGCACGAAAATATGGCATACCAGAGTACATTTCAGGTTAATGAGTTTGTGGCCTTCCCAGCTACATTAGCTTGGAACAATTCCAGAACATCCCCCAACTTAAAAGGCACACCAGAAATTCTGTTCTTAGAAGTCCGATGCAGTCAAACTGCTGCAGAAAATGGACATTCAAAAAACAAGTGTTGGTGTGATTCCTCCTCATCCTGACAAAGGCGACAAAATACATTCACTATACCATGTCTGTTGTGAAATTTTAATGTACTCGCAAGTGCACGAATTGTATCGAAGCATAGTAATGCAAGTGCGAGGTTGATCCTACAAGAACTTGTGATTTTCTTATAGGAAAACTAATAAACTTAAATTGATTGAATCCTAACCTAGTTGACGAAAGATGTGATTGATATGTTATTCTAAAAATTAAGTAAACAATGATGAAAGAAAACAATTATACTATCAAGGAAGCATGGAGATTACAGTTGAGAAAAATAACCGGGGTTTTGGAATCCACACCCGTAAACATTTATCAATATTTAATCTACTCAAGGATTTTTTTTCTATGACTCCTACACAATGATTTTGTGACGACCCTGATTTTTAGAGTCATCAAAAAATAAATAAATAAATAGTCTGTACAAATATCTTCCTTTAATACATAAAAACATAGACTTTTCTCGTACAATAAAAGTACAAATTAATTTCTTTTACAAAATCACTAAAAGAAAGAATTCGATCCCGTGACTAGCTCCCAATAGCCGACCCCATCGTACCTCTCACTTCAAAACCATCACCAACTTGTTCTACACCTGGAAAAAAAATATAAAATGGCCGGGTAGTATGTGAAGAAAAGTTAAAACCCTAACTATCAAGGATATACAGAAACTTGAGAGAGAGGAGAGAGAGAGAAGAAGAAGAACATCAAATTTATTTGATTCTGAATGAATGTCTTTGTTGCCTGCAATTCTCGACCTCAGAAGGACTTATATATGCCCTTCACTAACAAACCGAAAGTAATCAAGCTTAACAGAAAATGTTAACAGTCTTAACAGAAGTTACAGTGATACTTAACAGAAAATTAACAGAAATCCCAGTGAAACTAAACAGAAAATCTGTTTGTTTATGTAACCCCTTTCACACCCCCTTGCAAACTGATGGGTCGAGATCGGACCATGAGTTTGGCAGCAAGAAGTAAGAACCGATCTGCAGCCAAGGGTTTAATAAGCACATCTGCTAATTGAGCATGACTAGGCACAAACTGAATGAGAAGTTGTTTATCCAGAACTTTGTCACGAAGAAAATGATAATCGATCTCAATATGTTTGGTACGAGCATGGAAAACAGGGTTATGTGCCAAAGCAATAGCGGACATATTGTCACACCATAAGGAGACTGGACAAGGAACAGAGACATGTAATTCAGTCAACAGTTGCAAAATCCAGGAAATATCAGAGGCAGTTAAAGCCAAAGCTCTATATTCAGCTTCAGTAGAAGATCTTGCCACAGTACCTTGCTTCTTGGAGGACCATGACACAAGATTAGCACCAAGAAAAATACAGAATCCAGTAGTAGACTTTCGGTCAGTAGCATCCCCTGCCCAGTCAGAGTCAGAGAAAGCTGAGAGAACTAAACCTCCAGGTTTAAACCACAAACCATGATCAATAGTGCCTTTAATGTATCTAAGAATACGCTTAACTGCTGTAAAATGAGACATGGCAGGATTGTGCATATGTTGACACACAGAATTCACAGCATGAGAGATTTCTGGTCTTGTAAGTGTAAGATACTGTAATGAACCCACTAAGCTTCGGAATAGGTGCAAATCAGGAAAAGGTAAAGCAGATTCAGCATCAAGAGATGGTTTAACTGTTGCAGGAGTGATACTAGGCTTACACTCTAGCATGCCAGCTTTGTGTAATAGATCTTGTGCATACTTAGTTTGAGTTAACAAAAGCCCTTCTGAATTGTGACTAACTTCACTACCAAGAAAGTAATGTAAATTCCCCAAATCCTTCATAACAAAAGCAGCACTGAGGTCATGAATGACAAAAGCAAGAAGAGTTGAATCACTGCCGGTGATAATAAGATCATCAACATAGACCAAGACAAGCACCACATGAGACTTGATGTGTTGAATAAACAAGGAGGTATCAGCTTTACTTTGAACAAACCCATGAGCAAGAAGAAATTTAGATAACATTGAGTACCAGGCCCTTGGTGCCTGTTTTAATCCATATAGAGACTTCTTAAGAAGACACACATGATTAGGGGCAGAAGAACTATGATATCCAGCTTGTTGCTTCATATACACCACTTCATCAAGAATTCCATGTAGAAAAGCATTTGAGACATCAAGTTGTCTCAAAGGCCAGTGATGAGTGACAGCCAATGTAAGCACAATCCTTAGTGTAGGTTGCTTAAGCACAGGACTAAACGTCTCACTAAAATCAAAACCTGCACACTGTTGGTTACCATTTGCTACAAGTCTGGCCTTATACCTGGCTATGGAGCCATCTGAATGCTTCTTAATCTTGAAGATCCATTGGCACCCAATAAGATTGACATTAGGTGGACAAGGAACCAAAGTCCAGGTACCCTGAGTAATAAGAGCATCAAATTCTTCCTGCATAGCCTTTTTCCACACAGGGTGTTTTAAGGCTTCAACATAAGATTTAGGTTCTCTATGCAACAAGTCAGATGTAATGGCAGTCAATGATAGTGGATGTCTAGGCTTAACAACACCAGATTTTGATCTGGTAATCATTGGATGAGCAGAAGAAGACCCAACTGGAATATTAGAAGAAGAAAGAGTATTCTGAGGAGAAGAATGAGATGATGAAAGAGTATTTTGAGAGGAAGAAATAGTATTCTGAGTAGAAGAAAGTTGAGACACAGGAATTGAATAAGAATATGTAGGAGAAGGAATAGGATTAATGAGTGGAATAGTGAGAGAATCACATATAGCAAGAGGAACATGAAATTTAGAAGAATTGACAGAAGGTTCAGACGTAGATGAGACTAATTTGAGATAAGGAAACTCATGCTCAAGAAATTTGACATGCCTAGATATGATAATCTTGTTTGTTGTAGGATCCAAACACCGGAAACCCTTAGTATTAGAACAATATCCAAGAAAGATGCAAGGTTTAGATTTAGGTGCTAACTTATTAGAAGCATATGGTACCATCCAAGGGAAACAACAACATCCAAAAGGTTTGAGAAGTAAATATTCTGGGTTTTTATGATGCAACAACTTGTATGGAATTTGAAAGTGATTAGCTGAACTAGGAAGCCTATTGATAAGAAAAATGGATGTGGTTAAGACTTCAAGCCAGAATAATGTAGGCAAAGCAGATTGATGAAGAAGAGTTATAGTAGTCTCAATAAGATGCCTATGTTTACGTTCAGTAGAACCATTTTGCTCAGGTGTGTTTGGACAGGAGGTTTGATGAATAATGCCAAACAAAAGATACAAATGTGA
This sequence comes from Vaccinium darrowii, assembly GCA_020921065.1. Lineage (NCBI taxonomy): Eukaryota > Viridiplantae > Streptophyta > Magnoliopsida > Ericales > Ericaceae > Vaccinium > Vaccinium darrowii. Next base: position 39,651,552 of record CM037160.1, read on the forward strand.
TAGGTATTTGTTCACAAACTCACCTCCATTATCAGACCTAAAAACTTTGATGGTCTGATGAAACTGAGTAGACACAAAAACTCTGAAATCAGTTAGAACTTGCTTTACTTCTGATTTGTATCTTAAAGGAAAGATCCAAGTGTATTTAGTGAAATCATCCAACACAAGAAGATAGTATCTATAACCTTGAATAGAAGGAATGGGTGCTGGACCCCACACATCCATATGTAGTAATTCAAATGGGGCAGAAGTAACAGAGGAGGAAACAGGAAAAACAATCTTGTGACTTTTTGCTACATTGCAACTATAACAGTCATAATGCAATGGTGTACTCACAGGTAAAGAGAATTGTCTAACAAGTGATTCAAACAAAGATGTGCTAGGATGTCCTAAGCGTTGATACCACAACAAAGCATTAGTAGACTGACCAATAAGAGCAATAGCAGTACAAGAAGACTGGCTAGTACAAGGAGAGATTGGATAAAGACCCTGGTGACATGGGCCTTTGTGAAGAACTTGATTCGTAAGAATGTCCTGAACAACAAAACCAGTAGAATCAAACGTTATTCGACATTGATTGTCCTTGGCAAGTTGATAAACAGAAACCAGATTATGAGAAATAGATGGAACATGAAGAATTTTAGACAAAGAAAAAGAAGTATGAGGTGTAGGAAGTTAGCCTTTACCAGAATGAGTAATAGGTAGAGTACTACCACTGCCAACCATTACACCTGTATCACCTGCATATTGTTGTTGAGTACTCAGATTGGAAAGATCATGAGTGACATGAGATGTTGCTTCACTATCAAGGTACCAAGTTCCACTAGAAGAACCTGAAGACACAAGTTGTCCGCAATTCATAGCCATAGGAAGCTGTTGTGTAGGACCAGTGTAAGTAAAATGAGCCTGAGGAGCTTGTGAAATCTGTGGAAACCTCTGTACTGACTGTTGCCCATTAAATTGCTGCCCATTAGACTGCTGAGAGAAGTTTGAAAACTGAACTGGCCCTGACTGAGAAGAAGCATACTGTGGAACTTGATATGGTGCTCTTGTCACAGATTGACTCTGACCATTCACAGGAGCTTGCATCGATTGAAACTGTTGAGTCTGATAGCTCACATTCTGAGGTTGATAACCCATGTATTGTGGTGGTTGATAATTCAAATTCTGCCTATAATAACATGTTGCTGCAGTATGATTTGTACGAAAACAAATCTGACAGGGCTGTCCAGATTGCCCCTGTTGTCCTTTGTATCCTTTATTAAAGCCACCTCTATTAAAACCTCTATTCCTGTTAAACTGAGAGGAGGTATAAAACTGTGGTTGGGACTATCCAATATTAGCAGAGGCATAACCACCACCTTGAAGTTGAGTAAACATAGGATTTCCTTGAAATTGTTGAGAAGTAGAATTAGAAGGTTGTAAACTAGAAGAAACTGAACCTTGAAGCCCAGATGTCTGAGTTGCAACTAGAACTGTGGAACCATCAGGTTTAGCACTTAACTTGTTTTGTGTTTTTTGTAAAATCATATCTTCAGCTTCTAGCAAAGATGTTAATTTTTCGAACTTTAAATCACCAGCCCTCATTCTTGCAGCACTTTTAATAGGATCAAACTCACTAGGTAGACCATTCAATGCATAAAAGATAAGATCTTCATCACCTATTGGTGAACCACTTGCAGCCAGCTTATGAGCACAGTCAGAAATCTCATCAAGATATTCTTGCATTGTTGAGGTTTTGGTGATATTGAACAACCTCTGGCGTAGATCATGCACATGTGATCTAGATAAAGAACTAAACCTATTTGACAGGCTAGTCCAGACCTCATAAACATGTTCAAGCCCTAAAAGATGTGTCTAAATCGATGGAGATACAGAAGCAGTAATACATGCTAGTAAATGACCATTGATCATTATCCATTTTGCATATTCTGGATTTGGTGCCTTATTTTGGTTCGAATCAAGAATCTCAGGACAAGGCATTACTGTAGTGCCATCAACAAACCCTAGGTAACCATTAGCATTCAACGCATTGCGTACTTGATTCTTCCACAATATGTAGTTATGAGCATCCAGTTTGATTGTGACGAAGTTTGAGAAATTGGAGACAAGAAATACCAGTGCAGTAGGCATCGTTATCGTCGATGAAGTTGAGGCAGTTTGTGACGCCATTGAATCAAGATCAATTAAATCAAGATCGTAATCTTCCTGTTGAAATTCCTCGAGATTTCTTTGTGAATTTATGCCCTAGAACCGTGAATTGATTGACGATGGTCTTGATAGCTCTGATATCATGAAGAAAAGTTAAAACCCTAACTATCAAGGATATACAGAAACTTGAGAGAGAGGAGAGAGAGAGAAGAAGAAGAACATCAAATTTATTTGATTCTGAATGAATGTCTTTGTTGCCTGCAATTCTCGACCTCAGAAGGACTTATATATGCCCTTCACTAACAAACCGAAAGTAATCAAGCTTAATAGAAAATGTTAACAGTCTTAACAGAAGTTACAGTGATACTTAACAGAAAATTAACAGAAATCCCAGTGAAACTAAACAGAAAATCTGTTTGTTTATGTAACCCCTTTCACAGTATGTGCAATACAAGGACAATAAAAATAGCTTGAAATAAGGACGTTCTCAATAATCGACGATAACAAATCAAATGAATTATTGCGAAACGATACATCATTATTAGCCTCTTTCCTTGGCCCATCTCAGTAACACGTCAAGCACCACCGGGGTCAAACCGTGTGCCCCCTTTTGGGCCATATAATAATACATCCAATTTCCCTCATGGAAATCAATCAAATCTCCTTACTCATTCCACCCCGTGGACTTGCACATGTACCAATTTGTTCCATGGCTCTCAACCAAACATTTTATGTGTCACAGAACAATATGTGACAGTAACAGAACAAATAAACATAGATATCAAAGGAGTACAAATATAAGAGAATCAAGGAAAGACTCTTTGCAAAGAGATTCAGCTGGGAATGTATTGCACACTACCCGGTACCTTAAATAATGATAGCCGACGTCGAATACATAAATTTTGTTACCATCGCGAGCTACCTATCAAATTCTGTTTGGGTTCGAACTCCATCTCCCCATCATATTATCTTTATCTCCATCTTTCTTCTTCTTTTTCTTCTCTTTTTCTTCCTTTTACTGCTAGTGGGTATGTGCACGTTACACTAGTGAAATGGGGGAGCACCTAGTAGTTTTTTTTTTTCTTTTCCTTACTGTGCCGTGTGTGTGTGGTGTGTGCAATGTATGGAGGCAATAAGGAAGGAAGGGAGGGCAGCTATTTATACTATCCACCTTCATTGCCTAGAAGCATCCTTCATTAATTCATCATTATCCAATGTAATCTTGATAAATCCAATAAAATCTCGCTAAATCACCCCAAATTATTATTATTATGAGCATTCATCCAATCACAATAAGCCACCTATCCACTTTCCGGAAGATTTTTGCTTCGGCTCCAAGTACCTCATAATAGGATGCCACCTTACTTATTTCCGGAAACCCCCATACTTGGGCACCAAGGATTCTTCATGGTGTTGACACATGTCTTGCTTTGCTCTGCCATGGTGATTCTGATACCGAGCTAGCTTATGAAAATTATATAAATATGTATTATATTTTTCAAAATAACACCAGAATCATTTTTATGTAATAAAAATAGAATAATTTTATGTGCTAAACGAAGTATTAGGATTTACAAAAATACGGGTTGTTCTGTCACGACCCAAATCCATATCGTGACCGGCCAATGAGTCTGTCTCACCAAAGGCTTCTGTCGATACTTTTTTTTTTCTTTCAGAAGTAAGTTAACAGCAGCGAAAGCAAACTTATATCAATAAAGTCGTTTATTCATTATACTAACATCAACGTGGGTTACATTTTTCCTTTATTGATTACACGACCACCCTTAATAATATAGCTAGGTACTTGGCCCGTCCTTCTAATTCTGATTACCTGAAAAGGAAAGATTTCAACAACATAAGCCACTGCTTGTGTGAGATTATGAATTAATAGAGTTACATGATCTACAATGGAGTTTAAACCAAACTTTTCATCAATGAAGCTTAAGTCATAGAATCAGTTTTTCTTGGCTTCAACTGTAACCAAAATCATGACTTGCTCCGTTTTTCATGGCTTTAACGGTAACCAAAGTCCGTAAACAAGCAATAACATAATATGCCATAAACATATACGATACACCATCCGACAATTTCTGCCAGCTATGAAGGAGCGAGCCCCAAATAACATCTTGAATTGATCAATTCAATTGGACACCTGGCTGTGTCCCTTTCCATTCGTCCCTTATAACACCATTCCGACCGGTATCTTTAACGTCCCCCAGATTCAGGGACATCGTCCGGATGTATCGATAATACTATTTTCTTCCAAAAACTGAGCAAAACACTAGAATTCCATGGTATATTTGCTTCAAACGAATTTCATAAATAAATAATCATAATTTTAGTAAGAAAATAAATTTTTGCGAAAAACCTCATGTAACAGGAATAATTCATAACTCACCTTCTTGAGTCTGGAATCTACCGTAAAATCTACTGAAACGTACCGGGTCCTAAAACAACACATCAATTGTTAGATTACTAAAATTGTGGTTAATTTAATTGTTCTACAATCCTCATTGAACCAAGGTGTGTTCTAATTAAATGAGCATGAGAGCTAAGGTAACCGCAATTGGTAATTACCATGTTTCCAGGTGAACTTTTGCTACCAAAGTGAAACTTTAGGTTTGATATAATTTTCTAATTACCAGCAACTAACTATCTAATGGGTTTTATTTTGTTTTATTTTATTCTTTCTTTTGCTCTCTTATTCGCCATCTCAAGCGGAAAATAATATATGTGCTGAAATCATTAGGAAAACTTAATGGGGTGTCCTAAACGAGCCTAAAATTTGAGCTCGAGTCTGGTCCGGCTATAAAGCGAGTGGAGCCGAGCCACAAGCTGCGCGGATAGCTCGGATCATATCCCACCATAAATACCCATAAATTAGTCCTAACAAAATAAGAGATATAGTATGATCCATTTATGAATTCATGTAAGGAGTTATCCCGAGTTGCTTTGTACTAATTTTAATAAGATTATTTTTTTTTTGAAGGGCATCACTCGTTGATCAATAAATTTGTAAGGGGTAACTTAATTAGGTTTGGTTCTTCATAGAACTTCAAAGAAAAAAAGTATACATGTGCAGTGAGGTGGGAAACGTGGGGAAACAAAGGGATGACCCTCCTCCAGCTAATCCTCTTATCTTTTTCCTCTTTTATTTTGCCGTCCTTACTTTCCTCTCTTCTGCGCCGTAATGTGTATGGGGTGTGTGTCTATTAGGTGTGGAGAATGAAAGACTGCATTTATACTAAAAAGGGCTAAATCTAAAATTATCTATAGATCTCTACATATCTAATATCATCCGGTCCATAAACATTGTATAGTTCAAGAGAATCAAAGCCTATTAATTTCCAAGGTGATTCACCCATTAATAGATACATTGTATAATCTAAAAGAATCAAAGCCTATTAATTACCAAGGTGATTCACCCATACATAGCGAGCCACCTCACCTAGTTTCCGGAAGGTTTTACTTAGGCCCCAAGTCTCTTTGTCTCGCGGCGACTCGTGCTGCATTTTTGTCTCCCGATACTGTTAGCAGGGCTAAAATAACATCTTAAAAAATTAGCACATGCCGGAGAAATAAGCTATTTTATTTTATTGGCTTTAAGTCACACAAAAATATATTTTCTAATCCTAACAGTCAGTGGGTCATCAAAAGTTAACTCTATTTTATAATTCTTTTTATCATTTTATTTGTTATTAAAATTTGAGGTGTTACATCCTCCCCACCTTAAAAAGTTTGGTCCTCCAAACTTGGCAAAACTAGGAAATTAAATGTAGTGCAACCATACCTTACCCGAAAAGCTCCGGGTAATGTGCCCTTATATCTTCTTCTTTTTTTCTTTTTTTTTTAATAGAGGTATAATCTACCCCGACAAGCCACAACCCTTCATACAAAGTGGTTGGTGAACCTTTCTTACTTGTTTGTCTCAATTGTATAGACCAAATGGGAAATTTTCCCAGAGCAATCTCTACCAAACATCAAAATTACTCCAAAGTAAATAACCATCCCAAGCTCATCAAGGATTCCTAATCTAGCATATTGTAGGATAGGTTCTTTGTTTAAGTCAAAATAAAATCAACTTTGGAGAGGCAAATAATAGCCAATGACTGAATTAGTAACAAGTGATCAAGCAGGAATAAGAGAGTGTGAGTAGGGGTGAAGGATTAAGCCAAGTATACAGAAAGAGAAGGCAGCAGTGTTCCGTTCATTCCCCTCAAGATCATCATCGCCCTCGAAATCACAGTTCTAGACGAAAATGTGGGCTCGCGAGCTCCAGCAAGAACAATGTTCTTGTTTCCAAAAGCTTAGAGTCACTTTCTCTCTCTAGAATTTCCGTGCTCGAGGATGAATCAGAAGATCTCTCTTTTTTTCTTCGAATTTTGTGAAGGAATGTCCCATATTCATAGGGATTTGCACCCAATCATGGGGCGGCAGACATTTCCCCAATAATATGGTAACACGTGCTCTTTCCGCATACCTAGGCGACGTGGGTGATGTCACTGGCCGTTAGGAAGATTCCATTAGATCATTCCAGTGCATCGTCTTCCCTCGCGGCAACCCTTAATCCCTCAAAGCCACCAAACCACTTGTATCTCCCCTGTTCCCGCGGTGTTGGTCGTGGCCGCGAGCCCTTTGGCTCGCGCCAAGACCTCTTTCGAGCTCGTATCGACTTCCCTTCCCCTGCCTTTTGGTCAGGTGCCGTCGCGAACCTAGTTCGCGTATTCGCGGGAGCGTTCATTCTTCCCCGTCGCGTCGATCTCCTTCGCTGAGGGTCTCGCGAGGGGTAAACCTCCTTTTGGTGATGTTTCCCTTATTGAGGGCATCCCTTTCTGGATGTAACAGAAGTTTGGATACATCATACCGCGAAGCCTGCTCTTCGCGGTGTCTATTCGCTGATTGTTAAATTCAACTGATGCCTGACGTGTCTCTTGCAATTTTACTCGAGCCACGTGGCTATCCGTTACGGGTTGGTCAATCGCCACGTCACCAGACGCGCTGACCTTTCCTACACATATCGATATCTGTCTTGATTGGCGACCATATATATTTTTATAGCCCCGACCATCTCTTCTTTTCTTTTTTCACACTGGGTGACTCCATTGTTTAATGAATATCCTAAACTCCTTACATTACCACTAGCATATCCAAATGTAGTTAACTCTATCTAAGATAGGCAATTTCTTCCTAGATGGCGGAACTAATGAAAACTATGAACAACGACATCACAATTTAGTATTTTTCTTTTCCCTCCATCTATTTTCATTACACATTATCTGTCAGTTATCCTATTGTGACAGTATAGAATTCTCACCTAACTTTTTATACCATCCTATTAGTCCTATAGACACTCGACTCAATATCCTTCTAGGTGATATGAGTTATACCTGCTCTCCTTTTGTTTCCTAATAATCCATCTAACCAAGTAGAACCCCTGCATTTAAGAATTCATCACATTGTGTCCTCTAGCTCTCTAATCCTACATTCTCGGCGTGACAGCTTTGGGATTCCAAATATAACACGTCTGTCTTCAAACACTTATTCTTATAGATTCCCTAAGTAAAGTTTAACAAAAATAACCTTGAAGACATTATATGTTAACTTCCCAAACTGACTTCTAAAACCTGCTCAAATTTAAACAAATAGTGGAAAACCTCATTGACACCAACAATTTCTTCAAGAACCTATTCTTATAGAGCATCTGGGGTAGCTGATCCTAATGAGACAGTTGAAATCTTTTAACTCTGAAATTCTATCCAACGTCATAGTTATAGGTGAGACATCCAAAAAAAAAAAATCATCAAAAACTCTTCATGTCTATCATTTATAATTTCTATAGTTTCTTAATAAGGTTGAAACTCGTAATAGACATATCAAGCAATGCCAAGTCCCAGTTATGCGTAGATACTCCTTATTAGTTTTTTTTTTTTTTAAACAACATGTAATTAAATTATAATAGTTGAACTAATCTATTCACTACATAATAATACCTTATTTATTAGTATCCAACAACAAGGTCCAAAAGTTGTATTTTTCCCTCCTCACATTAGAAAAATCCACGTTCGACGGTAGTAAATCAATGCAAAAGTGCAAATCTTTAACCATAAGGTCGTACGATATTTAGTTCCATATTAGAACACAAATCTTTCCGCCATATCTTGTGTAAGGGCATCCATTTCAGATATTTAACGTGAAGTTGCGGTGGCCAGTCGCACTTCAAATTGAATATCCAAAAACAGACTCCCAAAACTTAAAACATGTAACACTTTGTATGTATCTTTATCTTATTAATCAGTACTTCGAATCAATTGCAATGTGAATTAAACTCAAAATATACGGAATCAAATGCACCATGAACTAGAGCTTAATTATTTGCTTAAAACATTAAGTATTTTATTTATTTTTAAATATAAGTTATCCTCATACTCTCCTCGTTTCATACCAGTGCTCCGAAGGTAAAATATAAGTCGAACATTTCAAGAGGTCAGGCAATCTTTTGTATTTGAAGTGGAGGCAAAAACATATACAAATGAAAGCACTTCTCACTTACTTAGTAGCTACTTAAGTAGAGTAGAGTATATATGTATTTTCCCCACACACGTACATCTCAAAGATCCAAGATATATACTGTCTGTATTTTCTTTATACCACCACACACACGTGTTCATACTCTAATAATTCTTAGTGGCAGGGAAATCGTTGTAATCTCTATCACAACACATGTACCTTAAGCCATTTTTCCTGATTTATTTCCATTGCCTCGTTGTAATCACTTTCCAAATTTTGGATATAGAACTTCCTGCTATAAGAAATATATCTTTATTTAGCTAACTCAATGAAGCCACTCATATTTTCTTATCTAGAGTCTATAAAGTTTGTTGCTCAACACAATTGCGAATCCTAGTTCCTAACTTCTATTAAGCTAACTCAAAAAAAATTCCATATCCCGACGAGACATTGGCAGTTATCCATGTCCGGAATCTAGCTAGTTTACGACTATAAAGTTTTTAACACGTGAATACCAAATAATAGTGGGCAAGGAATAATAATTAAAAGATCACTTTTATTAAATTTTTCCCTACTTGTCAATAATTAACCATTGCTCCATTACCCATAACCATTGCTCTTATACCACTTCTGTCACGACCCAAATCCGTATCGTGACCGGCCAATGAGTCTGTCTCACCAAAGGCCTCTGTCGATACTTTTTTTTTTTTTCTTTCAGAAGTAAGTTAACAGCAGCGAAAGCAAACTTATATCAATAAAGTCGTTTATTCATTATACTAACGTCAACGTGGGTTACATTTTTCCTTTATTGATTACACGACCACACTTAATAATATAGCTAGGTACTTGGCCCGACCACACTTATAGACAGCCAAATAAGGAAAGTAGGGGAAACATTTTTGGATGGAAGGACTATATATAATTTTGCTAACTATACGGATTACAGTACGTGGGGAACAAGTTTGGAGCAACCCAATCATCAAGGCCCCCACTGGCGTTCCATGCAGATTTAGCCGTGAATAGACCACTTGAAACCTAAAAAGAAGAAAGGCAGGAGAGGCAGCGGAGTGGAGAGAGAGAGAGAGATGCCCGGGGGAAATCCATTCATCGACTCGAGGGTGGTCGTTGTCACCGTACAGAGAATCCAATCGGAGTACTATGTCTTCATCATCATTATCATCTGGATCGCAAGAGAAATCAGTCTATGTTCGAACATCTAACTGCGACAATGAACAAGAATTCTATTCCTTCGCCCTTAGCAACGCCGCCGCGGCCCTCAAAATTGGTTCAAGAGGAGGAGGGTCGGTTCTCACTCCGATAAAAGCGGTGGAGGTTCCTATGTTCGGAGGCTGTGCTACAATGGGCAGAACTATATACTGTGTTGGAGGGCATCTCTCCGGGAGACAACAGCAGATCGAACACAAGGGTTTGCTCCAACCTTCGGCCTCAGTATTCAGTTTGGATACCGGACATTCGGGGTGCCGATCCAGGAAGAAACCCACTTCGATGCGTAACGCTAGGACCTTTTACCCCACGACAGTTGCCTTTGACGGCAAGATCTATGTGTTCGGTGGACTTAGCATCTCAATACTTTTTCAACAATTTTCTGATCCGTGATGGTATCTCCATAACTTCTAATTTGATTTATGATTTCAACCAATTCTGTTAGGAATGGTCGAATAGTCTCATTTTCTTTCATGGCTAGATTATAGGTTAATGGAGATGGCTTTTTCAGAACCTTGGAATTCAATTTTCAAAATTTCCCAAGCCTTCTTAGAATATTTTGCACTTACAATTCTGGGTTGAATAGATTTGCTTACCCCCTGTTGTATGTTGAGAAAAGCTCTAGCATCTTTTTTCATTGAACACAAAACACAGATAAGTGCTACAAACCATGACCAACTCACAGAGAAATTAACTACTACATGACTATCAAGTATCAACCAGAAGGGGATGATATCCTGCATTATTCATACATTCTTTAACACGGTGCAGGGATGTCGTACATAACACTTATAACCTTAATTCACCCCCACCTGGGCTAATGCCCCTCACGGCGGATGCATGCTTCCTCCCTTGCTAGCTCCTCCATACCCGTGGCCACCATGACCTCCTCCGTAACCGCCGCCTTCATGTCCACCGCGGTGTCCGTGTCCACCGTGGTGTCCGTGTTTCTCATCATCTATCCCACCAGACTGCTCAGCTGCACAAATGGTGAATATGCTTGAATAGTGTACAGGTGATTGAAACAAGTGTTACAAGAATAATATGAACATATTAAAATTGGAACTCAACGATGACAAGGCAAGTGATCAGGAGGCTTGTATTGATTGGCTGAATGCCCATTTTCAAGTAATATGGCCACTTGATTACTCAGTCCCTCACACCTCGACAGTCATATGCCGCCCAAAAAAAAAATACATATAATGCGGGAAAGAGATTTGAATTGGACGTTTTAACTATTAATATGAGGTATATGAAAACGCATGCATAAACCAATATCACACAAGTAAACATTCATATATACGCCTTTTCTCTCATTATCTGTCCCATAAAAGCTGAAAAACAAGAGGAAATATGAAAGAGAACGAAAAGGGAAAATCCATGACTTAATCAAGGTATATAAATCAATCAATTCAGTTTAGAAAAAACTCACTAGGAGTGGAAGTCTCAGCCAAATCCCTAGCCGTCACCTCCGAGGTGAAGAGAAGAACAATGGCCAGAAAAAGGCCAACGAAGACAATTGCTTTGGAACCCATTTTCCTCTTTAGTGGATTGGATGGATTGTAGAGGATGAAATTGAAATGCAAACTCGATGTCCATTTATAGGCTCAGTTTCTTGTGGTTTGAGTACACGTTACAGTTGTTTGATTAAGTCATTAACTTTTATTTGGTTATGTTGATAAGTTTTCTTCTTTGGGTTAAGTCAACTCGATCTCTTTTTTTTTTTTTTCCTTTCTTTCTAAATGATAGGAGAATATAAGTATAAACAACATTAAACAAGAAACAATTGGGTCTGTGGTTTTCAAAGATGTATTGGTATCCAATCAGTCATGGCAGCTGAATTCTAGGCTGTTGTGCGGCGGACCCCCTAAGAACCCAACCGCAATCCAAGGATTGTTGATGGCCATGATATAGGAGAAGTAACAAATTAAACATATGCGAAAACCATAGGGAGAAACCAAACCACAACCAAAAACAAATAAGAGAGACAAAGATTTACGTGGTCCGGCTTATTGATGTAAAAGCAAGAGACGATTCCACTATGTGGAGATCAAGGCTCCAAAGAGCTACAATGGTGACAAAGCAAAACTCTCACAAAGAGACGAACTCACCAATCCCAAAATACAAGTTCACTCACCAAAACCAAATACAGATGCAATCTCTCACCGAATAGATTCTCTCTCATCAAGTCTCACAAAACCCCCTAGGGTTTTTAACCTATAGACACAGAAGGAACGGAGTCCCACAGATGTGACCGGATGTCACACAGATGCATATGATTGTTAAAAAACCCTACGGTTTCAACCAGAAAGAACCGCAAAAAACAGATGATCTTCTAGATGACTGAAAGGCCTACAATACCCACCACGAAAGGGGCAACCAGAATCTGAAGAAGATCAAACCAATAACCCTAATTTTTCAAATGAGACCCCCTAGGGGCTTCTCAAAGGGATGCACTAATGAGAAAGTAAGGCACAGAATCCTTCCTAAATCCAGTACTTGCCCAAACATAATTTCTTGCACCTTAAGTCATAAACTCACAAGGAAATAAATCTTTAGGAAGTCCAAACAAAGTTCAAATCAGGATAGAAACGATTGTCCCGCGTATCGACTTGCCGACCATCCGGACAGACTTGAATCCCATCCGGACCAAAACTCTACAATTGCTGAAAACCAAGAAAACTTGGTAAAACCATCCGAACGGCCCTGAATCCCGTCCGGACCAAAATTTCTACAGCTCAAATCTCACCGAAATTCAACAAATCTCCACTTAGGCCAGATATCCAAATCAAGTACCAAACCAAAATAGGCCGAACAAATCCCCGCAAATCTTTACCTTGGTGAAATGTCCAAAACCAATGTGAAACCTAAAACAAATCAAACGAATCATGAAGGCCAAACAAATATTCGACAACCAAACTCCAAGCCAAAGCAAAGCCGACGAACCAAACTCAACACGGATTGCAAACGAACTAAGTGCTCATACACATGAACTAATCCACACAAACAAACCAATGCTTGAGACATATCAAACCGAAGTCAAGTAGCCAAACCAATGCCCAAATCCCATCGAGCAAACCCAAACCAATCTTCAAATACGGAAGCAACAAGCTCTCACCAAACGAACGAATGATCAAGACATATCGAGCCAAACAAGTTCTGCCAACCAAACAAATTTCTCTCCACCCAAAAGCTCGAGTCAAACCAATAGAGCCAAACGAATACCTAAATAAGAGAGCGAAACAAACCACAGAACAAGTTTCCAACTAAACGAATCATGGACAAAAAAACCCTAACCAAGCTCTCCACAAACCAAATTAACCTGATTGACTGCCAAACAAGTTCTAACAAAATTTTGATGTACTGGAACATGACTTCAGACTACCCCAAAAGAGCCAAGTTTTGAAGTATTGAGCAAACTTCAAAAAAATAAAAAATAATTTTTTTTTTTTTGAAAAACAGGTGCACAACCAAATTCAAAATTGGCAGATACGAGTTCCAGTCAGAAAATCAAATTCCTAAACATGTTCGAGGGATACTAGAAGATGCCCAAAATAAAAAAACAAATAAATAAACCCAACGGCAAACCTAAGGCGCAATATCAACCAAATATAGAGCGATTTTTGTCTCAGTCATATTTTTTCTCTCAGTCATCATATTACGATTTCTCTCTGTGTGCCAACTCACTCCTCTCTCCCTCTACCCTTTTTCTCCACCGGCCCACCACACCCAAAATTTCAGACCACATTCTCTCTCTCTCCCCTTTTCGAAGTTCAAACCACATTCTCTCTCACTACTTCCTCTCCTTCCCCCTCTCTGAAATTCGAAGGATCATAAAGAATGGGCACGGGCACGGGCGTTGATTACTCAAGTCGTGCCTTCAGGCACGAGCATGCACTAGTGTGTACGTATACGTGTATACTTCCTCCGTCTCATTTTGATTGTCCCATATTCCATTTTTGGACGTCTCAAAATGAATGTCCACTTTCCATAAACAAGTCATAAAAACTTTGTAAAGTTACATTATTACCCTTATGTTTAAATTAAAATACTACTACCTACATCAATCAAATCACCATTTGAGAAAGCATAAATTGAAAGTTGAACACTTTTTTGATGTAGTCATTATCTTCCCTAAAATAGTTGGATTCCCCAAATAGGATTATTAAAATGGGACGAAGGAAGTATATGTTTGTGTACTCTTAGAGATGTGGTAGCTAAAATGAAAAATGTGCATTGTTCACTAGCATCTTTGACTAAAAATTATAGAGTGGCCTACTTCACCA
>CM037160.1:39665865-39736067 GCA_020921065.1 Vaccinium darrowii
AGTAGACCACATCAGGTAACTCAAGCATTCCGACAAAGTCATAGGCAAGGGAACTAGAATCAGGAAATAATCCCGAAAATCCACCACGAGCCACGACTAAAGGTGCATTTCCTGCGAAAGAAAATCCAAATTAATATGCTTGTGGATCATAGAGCTCAAAATGAGGAGAATAGGAGAGTTTTCTGAACGGATGCATGAGGAATGATCTTATTGTTGGATATGCTAGCACCACCTATGTTTCATTCAATGAACAAAGAGCATGAAAAAACAGAGAAACGAAAACCAATCACCACAAAGAATTCATTCAACAAAAAATAAAGAAACATGTGTGACGAAGTTTGTAACTTCTATCAAAATAACATTCAAGTTTAGTTTGAATTTTAGTTTCTGACGTACACGGTCGGATGACTACAATTCATAGGCATATTTTGGGCCTGGAGTGACCCTATGGATTTGGTTATACAATGCTAGCCCGGCGATTACTCTAAAACAGACTTACGGGTACAATGTCGAATGCCATAAAAAAAACTTAATCTAAACCCTTGTTAACACCAATTGGTTTTAGGAGTGACAGTGAAAAAGCGGTCCGATAGCATGGACAAAACTATGCTATCAAATTTCAGTTTTCTTAATTCTTATTTTTATAACAATGATTTACCAATATCAAGAACTAAAATTCTTCCAAATTTTTCGCTTTAGGACTACTTTTTTCATCTATCGATATATCGCCAAATAAATTATGTACTTAAAACTTAAAAAGGATTATTTGGAATTTGTAAACAGTGTTTAACATATTAATTAACACAGGATAACAAACATAGTTAATAATCTGCTTCACGAACAAAAAGAAAAAGAATAGCAAACATTGACCAAAGAATTCGATGTCTTTTAATGATAAGTTTGGACATCAAAGCTGAAATTTCAGGATGCAATCCTTTTATAAATAGGCTAAGAGCATCTCGAGCCCTCACTCTTTTAATTGGCTTATCAGAACCAAAATCCAAGTAAGACCTTCTAAATTTCACTCAAATCGAGGGTTTCAATTAAAGGCAGTTTCGCTTAGTGCAGGACATTACGTCACGGGATCTCGAACATCCGACACCGTTATTTACTTGTGTATCAAAAAATGAACACCTCGGATACCGGCATATGCCCTTCTCATAATCAACTTGGATATGCCCTTCTCATAATCAACTTGGATAAAATTGCCCAGCTTTTGCGGTAAATCAAGAATGTCATTTAGTTCGTTTTTTTTTTCATATTTAAAAAATCATCAAAAATTTACTTTTTTCTATAAAATGATTTTTTGATTGGATAAAACGATATTTTATTTTTTAAATCAGGACCAACCCAATTAAACTCTGTTTTGATTTCACGAAAACAGTGGTGCTAAATTATACTGTAGAAGGGTCACCTTCATTAACAGAATTTTCACTGTTCGATCAGTCTTTTTGAAAACTGAAAACAGAACAAAACAGGGTTGTACTTATTTCCTCGTCGCCTCCTCGGGTGTCACATACAGAACAATACGAGGAAAAACTCTGTTATCGTATAAATGACCACAATACAATATCTTGGAAAAACCAACTCTTACGATCAGCCTAATTTATTGGAGTAAAATAAATAGAAGAAGAAAAACAAACGAGGAGGGGGGGAAAAGAGAGGTACCATGTAATGTTTGCCACAAGCGGGCTCTGTTATTTGATCCAGAACCAGAAGCCAACGCCGACGCCAAGGGAAGAAGAAGAAGAAGTGACCAAAACTTGGACATTTTCACCATTTCTCCAACGAGAATTGCTCGACTGTTAACACTTTCACGCTAGAGAGAGAGAGAGAGAGATTCGTTATGCTTCAGAATTTAGAGTGGGAAAGGAGATAATGAGAAGGAAGCTGGTCGTCGGGTTACACCCTCATTTGAGCTCCCATGAGATAATGGGAGAAAGAAGGTAATTACTAATTAATGGAGAGTCTAAAGTTAATTACCCCAAAAAAAAAGGACACTGCTACCCGTACAGAACGGGGAGCACAGAAAATGTACCGATCACGTTCGGGGACCCACTTTTGGGTACCACACGAGTGATCCGAACCGTTCATTATTCTTAAAACATTTTTCCGAGGGGCCCCACAAAATTTCATCTCAATCGGACGGTTAGAAGTGTTCGAACCAAAGTCTCACTGTTTGAATAAAAAAAAAATTGATTCAAACGGTGAGACTTTGGTTCGAGCACTTCCAACCATCCGATTGAGCTGAAATTTTGTGGGGCCCTTCAGAAAAATTTTTAAGAATAATGAACGGTTTGGATCACTCGTGTGGGACCCAAAAGTGGGTCCCCGAATGCGATCGGTACAATTTCGGTCCCATTTTTTCTGTACGCGTATCATTATCCAAAAAAAAGGGCGAAACAAGTGCATGATTTGAACAGTAAAGGTTGCGCGTGGGTCGCTGTTGCACTTGCACAGGACTGAATGTGGGGCTATAATCATATAGGGTTAGCTTATCTGGGCTAAAATTTGTGCATAAAGATTGGGAACCCGGGTGTCACGTGGGTCATTGTTGTATAAGAAGGAACGTGGGGGGTATTGTGTATCAACAATGATACATACACACAAAAAATACCCCGAAATGACCCCGAAAAACACATCCAAGGGGTGAGATTCACCCAGTACACTGTTTAAACAGTGTACTGGGTGAATCTCACCCCTTAAACAGTGTACTGGGTGAATCTCACCCTTTGGATGTGTTTTTCGGGGTCATTTCGGGGTATTTTTTGTGGGTATGCAGACTTTCCCATTGTGTATAGATATGTTGTACACAAAGATTGCGACCTGGGGTCCACTTTGGGATTCCAAATGTACAATCCAATCAGTTCATTGCTTTAAAATATGTTTTGGAGTCTAGTCAATCGGGTCACTCAAAGTGTTTGATCTTACATTCTAATTTTTGATTAAGTGTTTAATGTTATCAAAAATTGGAAGATTGGTTCAAGCACTTCAGATATTCAATTGAGCTGATTCTTTTTCAATGGCCACTTGAAAACTTTTTTTTTAAAAGTAATGAACGTCTAAGATTTGTTTGTGGGACCTCGAAATACGCCCCACAGAATGATCTATGCTCACAACTATGTGCATGTAAATGATTTTTCTTCCAAAATAGTGGATGTCGTTAAGGATTGGACGAAACGAGTTGCAATCTGATACTTCAGGGACGAAATTAGGGGTGCAGTGTGTGTGGGGGCCACACTTGTGTGTGTGTTTGGGTAAGTTTTGGGTATTTTTTTTTGTGTATGTAGTGTTTTCCTAATGAGAAAGAAGCCGGTCGTCGGGCCCACACATGACGTCAGACACTTAACGTTTTTGCTTCACACGTGGGAATAAAAAGCCCAACTGCTGTGCGTTGAGATTTGGAAGGTGTTTCGTGGGTCATTGGGTAGGGATGGCAACGGGTAGGGTATGGATCGGGGGACCCTATTCTTCCCCCGATCCCTAATTGGGAAGTTCTATCCCATCCCCACCTCCATACCCAAAAGGGATAGCGGACAATCTATCATACCCGCCTCCCATTGGGGATCGGGTATATTCGGGTAAATCCATATCCAAACTAAAAAAAAAACAAAAAGGATAAGATCTAATTTATGTGTCATATAATAACAAAAACAACCATTTAAAACGAAATAGAATAGAAAGTTGCGAAGAAATAATAATCTACCAATATTATATACAATTTAAAACTACCATCTTAAACTTTTTTTTACATTTAACCATATATAGTTTTAATTCAAAACAATATACATAAATTATACCAATATGCATACTTATATATACACACACATACATATACATCTATATACTACTATATGCCGGCATATATACATACAATAGTCATAAAAATATGTATACAATTTGAAACGGGACAGGTACGGGTATTCGGAGACGGGTATTACAAAATAGTACCCGCTCCATTTTCAACCGGGGATTTTTTAAGTTCTACCATACCCGCTCCTATTGGATGAAAAATCGAATAATATCTGCCTCCAAATAGCCAGGGTTGGGGTGGGTATCCATCGGGTTTGGAGAAATTGCCATCCCTATCATTGGGAAGGAATGTGGCGGTGTTGTCGTATAGATAAAGGGCGAAATAAGCGTTGTGATTTGAAAGGTGTTGCGTGGGTCGCTGTTGGGTCGCTGTTGTATACGAATGAATGTCGGCTATGGTCATATAGGTATGTTGGCTTATCTGGACTAAAATTTGTGCACAAAGATTGCGAAACCAGGTGTGACTTGGGTCATTGTTGCATAGGAAGGAACGGGGGTATTGTGTATAGATATGTTGTACACAAAGATTGCGACCTGGGGTCTACTTTGGGGTTCCAAATGCACAATCCAATCAGTTAATTGCTTTAAAATATGTTTTGGAGTGACCTCGTAAAAAAATCTAGTCAATTGGGTCACTCAAACTGTTTGATCTTGCATTCGAATTTTTGATTAAGTGTTTAATGTTATCAAAAATTGAAAGATTGGTTCAAGCACTTCGAGATATTCAATTGAGCTGATTCCTTTTCAATGGCCACTTGAAAACTTTTTTTTTTTAAAGTAATGAACGTCTAAGATTTGTTCGTGGGACCTCGAAATGCACCCCACAGAATGATCTATGCTCACAACTATGTGCACGTAAACGATTTTTCTTCCAAAATAGTGGATGTCGTTAAGGATTGGACAAAACGAGTTGCAATCTGATACTTCAGGGACGAAATTAGGGGTTAACATAGTTTAGGAACGAATAAGCGAAAATGTTTATAGTTTGACGGATAAAACATAAAAAAATAAAAATAAAAATGGGAGCTGATTTTGGGGCTCCCTTTTTTGATGTAGGCACTCCAAAATTTAATAAAGTTACAAAACTACCCGTTTCAAAATATAAAAATTACTGAAGGCACTCCATCTCAAAATTATCTCCTCATTTACTTGAGGCACTCCTAACGTAAACTGCTTGCAGTCCTAACGGAAAAAGCTTTCTGAAGTCCCTCACCCTTCAAAGGTATAGGGCCAGGCAACACCAAAAAGAACATTCAATTTCAATTATATAAACATAACTAGAGAGCCCTTGAAAAAAAAAAATTTTGGGGAAAGCAAAAGTTAAAGGATTCAGTTTCGACAAGCCATATAAGTCTTTTTTTTTTTTTTTCAGTAGATGCTTGATACTAGAGCATCTAAATCAAATTCATGATCAGGGATTCAAACATGGACAGCCATAAGAACAACAAAAAGAGAAGCCTATTTGAATCCCTTTGTCTAGGAGGAGCACGACTAAGATTTAACGAAATGCGGACTCAATAGTTTTGCAATCTCCAAAAACCCGACTTTGTCTCTACCATCAAATAATGTAGACACACATAGTGATTTTGAAGATTAAATGAACATGGGGGAATTGAAAAGGTTTTCCTTCTTGTGTTATGTGAATGGAATTAGGCATATTGGTATCCATGACTTCTGCCTTCTGATGTTTATGCCCGATGAGGGTTTGTAAACTAAATAGAAATACTTCTCTTTGATAATCCATTGCCCCCAATGGCTATTGGTTACTAGGTTATAGGACAAAAGTTCCGTTCTTCAGAACATGAATCTCTTTTGTTTTTATTAATTCTCATAGCAGGTGCGAGATGATACTCATATAATTTACATATCGATCATGCCACATGCAGCAAAGAAATATATAATCAATAACGTGATGGAACAAAATCCAAGCCAGATACGACGATCGGGAGCAGCTACCGGTGACAAAAGGTAACGGAGAGGGGCGCTTGATGGCTAGGGTTTGGGTGGGCGTCCATTTTTCTTCTTCCGTTAGGCGTTAACAGAGAAGACAGAGGAGAAGAATATGTAAAAAATAAAATATGGTAAAATGCGAATCCATAGCAGTAACATGGTTAATTCAAATGTCTTTTTACATGACTCCATGGTAAAAAAACTTGTTTACCACAGATTTCAATGATGATGGTAGATTCTTTGCAACTTTCAAAGTGAATGATGAACCAGAACTTGTTTTTTGGACCAATTTTTATCAAAGCTGCCATTTAAATTCAATGGTATATTTTTCATTATGAACCAAGATGAATATGAATGAGACTAATGCCAAAACAGTAAACACAATTGGATAATGCACGTTTACACCACACCAATATTACACCCTACCTCCAAATCCATTGATCAAACATAATTGGGAAAAAACAAGGAAACTGTATGACGGCATGGATACAAAAAATAAAAGGCGAATTAAACATGTCAAGCATTGGGTAATAGAGTGACTAAAGATCACATCGTTGCCTACTGTAGCCGTAGAATCGGCAAAAATATATGTACTACAGTTGCACCGGTTACATCAAGAAACAAAAAACATGGTGTATAATTCTCAATACACACTTACGATGTCGTACCATTATACTCCACCGGTGTATTCTATTTCCAATTCTCTAAACAAATTGAGTAGGTTGGAAAGGCGACAAAGACGGGACCCAATCGGAACGTTGACGGAGAATTTATGGAGCAAGTCAATGACGCCTCGTTCACCGGGAAAAAGAACTGTTGATGGCGACGTTGGTCCGCAATGGTGAAGGCTTCGATCGGCGATTTGGAACCACCTGAAGTTTTCTGGTGGTGGGTGAAGCTTTTCGGAGAATTTTTCCGGAATGAAAAAGTACTGCTGATTGATATCTTCTTCTACGGTTAAAATAAGGAGGCAGATGCCTAAATTATAGGGATTTTGATCTATCCTAAATTCCTAAATTACCGCCCCAATTCTCTGGAGTTTTGATTTCAGTCCTAGATTGAGGATGAAGATTGAGGATGGTGGATGAACGAGATATTAGGGATTGGGTTTTATCCCCAATCCCATAATTGCACCAGAAGACCTCATAATTTTGAAAATGGTCCACTACCTACTGCCCCATATATGCAACTTTTAATTTAGTGCTCAATCCCTTAATATGTTACAATTATATAATTATATTTATAAAGGGAATTTTAGGATTTATTTGATTCTCGGGATGGAAACATAACTCCTAAATAGGCTCAGGCTGATTTTCTAATTTCAAGTGACTAAAAAGATGATTATTTAAGTGTCCCTAAATTTATTCTCAACCATATGAATAATCCGAAAGTTGAATATTTTTCCCAACGGAGGGCTCTGAACAGGGGAGCAAATTCTAATTTTCAAAATTAAAAAAAAAAAAATGGTGGCTAGTTGCTTCATGGGCTGTTTGCTGTCTCATGTTAAAATTACTTAGCTACCCCTACCCCTACCCCTACCCTTTAGGGAGGATGCTTCATGCACAGACCAAGGGGCATAGAAAATGCATAGAGGATGCTCGGGGACCCACTTTTGGGTCCCACACGAGTGATTCGAACCGTTCATTATTCTTAGAAAATTTTTCCGAGGGGATCTTTTTGATTGAAATGGTGGGATTTTGGTTCAAGCACTTCTAACTGTCCGATTGAGCTGAATTATTGTGGGCCCCCTCGGAAAATTTTGCTAACAATAATGAACGGTTCGGATCACTCGTGTGGGACCCAAAAGTGGGTCCCCGAGCATCCTCTGTGCATTTTCTGCCCAATTAGACAATGCAAAATAACAGCCAGGATCAAAAGTACTGAACTAGCCCAACGATTATATGTGAATATACAAAAATGCCATGAATTACGAAGAGAGCAGAAAATGATGTTTAAAACAAAATAACAACAATAATACAAAGAAGAAATTAACTTGTGCATTTCACGATTGTATTTGAATATACAAAAATGCCATGAATTACGAAGAGACCTTTATCTTACATAGCAGAAATTGTTGTTCAAAATAAAATAACAACAATAATAAATAGCAGAAATTAACTTGTGCATTTCACAGAAAAAAGTTGGTATAAGAAGAAATGGATACAATCACCCGCACATGTACAAAACTATTAGACGATAGGCATTTTCGTTTTTTTTCCCCACAGGTTTGTCCACACACACACACACACCAATCGCACACAAACACAAGGAAATTTACGTGGTTCCCCAAAATCGGGTACGTCCACGGGAAGAGAGGAGTGTTTCACTATAATTGAGAAAATACAATAATTACATGAGAGTACCAACCACAACCTCACAGTGTATTTCTCTCCCTCACCGGAGCACCGGCTCACTCCGACTCCCTCCTAGAGGAGGAGCCCTCTTGCTCTGTCTCAACTCTCTCTCTACTCACTCTTCTCCCTTCAGTCATACACATATATATACAAGTAACAGAAGAGAAAAAAGACAACCATTTAATGGTTATCACGCCAAGAGATTTTCCAAATTTGAGCGTGGCTTCTAAGGTCAAACAAGGCTACCAACTTGTTTTCCCCTTTCACACATGGGGAGGACTTTTCAACAATAACTATTATAGAATAGGCCATATGCGTTGCAGGTGAACATTTGTGTTAGGTCTGGTAAGCTATGTTCTTGACAATTTCATTTACAAAATACATATTTATTTGTATCTCATTTTTATTGAGTTGTAATTTTTTCTTGTTCTTTTTGTGCTAGTGAGTTTATATAGGAATAGAGTGGAAGTAGTAATATTCATGTAATTTGGGAGTTAGTAGACCAATCGGTTTCAGCTGGGATCAATCGGATTCACCTAGGGGAACAATCAGTATTTCAAGGCAGATTGTGTAGACTGATGGTCCGATCAATTACATGAATATGACTCCTTCAACTCTATTTCTATTGGGAGTGGTCTTGGCCCCAAATAGCAAACCTATGGTTCCATCTCTGACTGGAATAGGCACGTACATGGCCACAACAAGATTAGAAAAAGGGGTATAAGACGATTAGAAGGGGAGACGGCATGCCACGATACGATTAAGTGCACTAGCCTAGGCCGTAATTTTTGGGCATGGCTTGGGTGCGGTGGATCCACAACTTGCTCAAATGCTATAGTGTTACACTTTTCTTAATTTCTTGTGGGATTTAGCTTGCGAAAAGGCTCTCCGGGATGAAATGTTAATTGATTAAAAATTTAGTTTGATTTGGAATTTCAACCCAAAAAACTTGTAGTATTTCTTCTTCTTCTTCCATTTTTTTTTTTTTTGGGGGTTTTTGGGTTTTTGTGAGTTTCGGCGAATATCAAACTTTTGCATGGCTTTGATGATATTGGACATGCTGGACAAATTTTGTGTGGCTAATAAAATTTTACGATCCGCAATCAATTTTAAACAACTCAATAAAATAAGACAATCTAATTGATGATTATGTATATTGAAAGAATACTCTAAAAGGGTTTGTTGCATAAAAAAAACTATGGTCTGCTTATAGTTTAGTTAGAAACACCTACAACATTAGACGGATAAATTGGAAAGTCCTAAAAATAATTATAGACTTCACAGGCCCATTGAGCTTTAAATAAATCCGTCACTGTAATGTTAGTGTGGGATTTTAGAGTTTGTTGCAGTCAAAATTCAGAGTTGATTACAAAATGCTATGGATAATATGGTTGGGTCTGCAATCTCGGATAAAATGTCTTCTAATGGCTGAAAGAAAATTTTGGTGCAAACAAGCTATTGCGTCCATGTTTTTGCCCCAAAATTGCTAAGGAGACTTGAAACCGTATTAAATATCAAACCCTTCGAGCAATAGTTGACACAACTGATGGTCACGACAACCTATATATGGCAATAGTTGCAAGGAGAACAGCCATGATTATAATCAGAATAACCAGAATCTTTAGGCTGTGTGCCGGATCTTTAGGCTACCCATTAGGTTTTGGGGGTGGAGCTAATGATATAAACCGATTGCATCCATCAAAAGACGGGATGGCTTTTGACACAACTGATGGTAGAGGTGGCACAACCACGTTAGTTTCGGTTGAGATTTGTTTAGGAATTAGAGCTGGTGGCAAGTCCTGGGAGGCTGTGAGCGACACCAGACCCTTGTTATCTACAGGTAACATGAATTTTTTGCTCAGTCCTGAAGATTTGTTCTCTGCAATCCACCAAAGTACCAATTCTAGTTAGTGTAGAATTAACGCCAAAAGCTCGATAAACAACTCATCACACTTAAAAATTTTGTACTTAATTTTAGGGTGACACAGGATACATGTGAAGTCAAATGCGGATTTATCACCAGCTTGCTATGGTACACCGTCGGATGACTAAAATTCATTGCCATAGAGAAAATTATGCTCTTAATCTTGCATTTTTACAACCATGATTTATCAAGAATTAAAATTCTTCCAAATGAAGCAGAATTACTGTTGCTTTTTTCTTATTCTTTTGGACAAATTTTTTCTCTATCGTGATATATTGCTACATAAATTATGTGATGATTATTTGGAACTTGTAGACAGTGTTGAACATAGTTCTAATTAGCATAGGATAACAAACATAGTTGATAATCTGAATCACAAACAAAAAGAAAAAGAATAGGAAATATTGACCAAAGAATTCTATGATTATTAATGATGAGTTTGGCATCAATGCTGAAATTTTAGTGATGCAATCCTGTTATATATAAATAGGCTGAAGAGCATCTCTAGCCCTCGAGCGGGGTGTGTGTCGTGCACTTCCCAGACAGTCAGGGGCAACTCCACCTTAATGGTAGGGGGGTCAGCCGACCCCACAGAGGGACAAAATTTTGCTACTAATTATATTATATTTTTTAAAATGTTTATAAATGAACCCCCTAAATTTGGTGGTGACACCACTTGGTAACTCCTAAAAGTTCATAAAAGTTTCTTCTTTGTGTGGTTTGTTTGAATCCTTGTCACTCATTTTGTTCTTTTGACAATGAGAGGTATGATCTATCTTGCTAGGTTGAACTTTAAATGTGATTTTTGTTGGAGCAAGATTTTTAGTTGGCATTACTGTGACGTTTTTCTTTAATTTATGGTTGACAAAAGTATTTAATATTTATGAGTGACCCCACGCTTCTAAACTCCTGAAATCGCCACTGGACAGTACAGATGTTGTGCACGGCTGTGGGGCCCACTCGGGGTCCCAGTGTTTAATTCAAACTATTCATTTTGTTCGTCTTGTAGAATATTGTACCATATGAAAATTTAGGATGATCGAGCATCGGTATCTATGTTTCCAGATTGCATTTTTATGGAAACGAAACAGTTAAATAAACCTTTATAGTTGATTTTTTTTTTCATAGAACTGTAAGTTAAATAGTGACCGATCAAATAGTTATGAATGTCCGATCAACCTTAATTTTCACGTGGAATAAATACGCGGTGAGACAAACAAAATCCAGGTTTCTGATCAAGCAACGAGACCCAGAGTGGGCCCCACAAGCGTGCACCACTGCACAGCACACACAAAACGCCCCAAGCGCTCACTTGTTTAATTGGCTTAGAACCAAAATCCAATTGAGAACTTCTAAATTTGACTCAAATCCAAGGTTTTAATTAAAAAGGACCTTTTCTTATCATACTGACAGTTACGTTACGGGATTTTGGACCTATAATAACATTATTTACTTGCATGGCGGCCAATATACGACTGTATCAACGATACTGTTACGATTTCCAATGTCATATTTTAAAGCCTTTTACAAACTAGAGTTAAAGCTGCTGACAATCTGACATGCATAGTTAAAAATCACATCTGAAGCTCTCAGAAATTGAGACATGCCCTTCTCAGTATTAGCTTGGATAAAATTGCCTAGCTTTTATGATAAATCATAGGAAATGGCTACAATATACACTCTTTATTTGGGTGTACCATATGCACCTATTGTATGGTCCAGATTATGCCACCTCATCCACAATCACAACATTTCCTATGATTCATAACATTTTAGTGTGTCTCGTAACGTTTACAAAAAAAATTCGTAACTTTTACAAAAAATTCGTAACTTTTATAAGAGTGTGTATGATACACACCCAAAAAAGGGGTGTGTATTGTAGCCTTTTCCTAAATCATAAATCAAATCAAATTTTGCGAAAGTCAAATTAATGCATAAAAATTATAGAACCGAACTAAAAAATATTACAGATTATTACTTAGTTCGGATTTTGAATTGTGATTCACCTCAAATTAACTCATAAAAATATAGAACCGAGCTAAAACAATAGATTTAGTTTGAGTTTTTTTTAATATATATTTAAAAATAATTAAAAAGCCACTTTTTTCTATACGTTATTTCTCATGTGCTGGATCATACGTTTGCATATTTTCTCTCCATAAATTTAACAGTAGCTCTTATCGGTATAGAATAGCATGAATTCACAGGCCGAGCTATTTAATTTGATATTTTAGTTTTAATTTTTTAAATCTGGACCAACCCAATTAGGCTACACTAAAAATTCAATCAAATCGGCCAAATTATCAAACCAAAATCGGAATACCTTTTCTCTTCTTCTCAAATCAACAACCATGACATGAAAATTAATCATTCCCTCAAATTCACTTGATATTTTATTTTTTAAATCATGACCAACCCAAAACTCCATTTTAATTCACTAAAACAGAGCTTAGATGCTCTAAAAGTGAAGCTAAAACAGAGTTCATTAATTTAAAATATGCTTCCGAGTAACATCGTAAAAAATCTGCTCAATCGGGTCACTAAAATTTTTTGATCTTACATTTTGATTTTTGATTAAGTTTTTAATGTTATCAAAAATTGAAAGATTGGATCACAAAATTTTCCGATACCAAATCAATTTTAAATAAATCAATAAAATAAGACAAATCTAAGTATAAGTGATGATTATGAATGTCTGTTGAAAACCAATATTTACTAAGAACATGAATATTGAAAGAATACACTAAAAGGGTTTGTTGTGGGGAAAAAATTATGAGTTGGAAATAACTACAATATTAAACGGATAAATTGAAAAGTACTGCAACAAATTATAGAGTCCATAGGCCTACTGTAACACCCGATTTTTAATTTATGTTTATGTGTTTGGTTTTGTGCGTGTTTAATTTAATTGTGCACGTTACTAGCGTTAATAGACGTTATTTGAAAGTATGCGAAATGAAATGTTTCTATTGGCCGGAGCACCCCAACCTTGAGGGGTTGGTAGCATGGGATAAACTTCCCTTATAAACCCATTAGAGCAAGTGCACCAGAAGAGCTAAACAAGCATTTTAGGTATTTTTGCTAGCCAATATGGGAGAACTCTCCTGCACCAGCCTCTCTAAACCCATAGGTATTCTTCCTCCAGCTACAGTACCTCGCTTCTCTTGCCGAGGTACTGTTCACAAGCAATTCAATTGTTTATTGTTTTGCTGCTGATGATGAAATCCACGTGGGAGCCATTACTCTTCATCTCTCTCCTCAACCAAACCCAGCATACCCTTTCGTGCAATATTGTAATCTCAACAATTGTTGGGAGACATTACTTTTTAATATTTAATAGAGATAGAGAGGAAAATAAAGAGTATTGGTAGAGTGTGGGAAAAAATATGAATAGGTAAAATAGAAAAAATGCACTATTTATTAGCATTTTTTGCTAGTGATTGGTGCACTTGCTCTTAGCTTCCACGTTTTCTTTTATTTTGCTTAGTCACCACACATACACCAGGTGTTATGGAGAGAGGAGAGAGGTAACGAGAGAGAGAGAGAGAGAAGTCCAGAGGAAGGGGGAAAGAGGAAGAGGAGAAGGGAAAAGTTGGAGATAATTAAGGAGCCCTAATTAGTCTTGATTCTTGTGGTTTTTGGGTGAGTTTGAGCTTTCTTATGTTCTAATTTCATGATGTAAGTGCTCAATTTCTTCTTTTACATCTTGACTGCAACTGATTGTATCCATGAGAATGGGTTTTGAATGTTGGTTTTGGGTTTCTATGTGAGAGAAATCGTATCTCTCATGGTTATGTGAAACTGTGCTTGAACAAGTTGTATCTGCCATGATTTTGGTTGAATTTTTAGACATAGTTCCTCTACTCGTAATTTTCTGAAATTTTTACTGTAGCTACCCATACCAGTCGTCTATGTGGTGTTAAATTTTCAGAATTTTAGGTGAAGCACAGAAAATATGAAAATTTGTGAACCAAGCTGTTGTCAGGTTCGTGTCTGGGTAGACTGCCCTGTCACATCTTACGGGAATGGTTATAACTTTGTCTAGGAAGCTTGAAATTTCAATCCGCTTGATGCATTAGAAAGACGACTTGAGAGGCTTTCAGAATTGGTAGGCCGTGTGGCTTAATTATTTTCCAGTGATAGCAGTTTTTAATTTGAAGTTGACGTGGCATTTATTCTGCAGAATTTGCTGCAAGCTGTTCATTCGTTTGTTGCCAATTTTAAAATAGTCGCATAGCTCAGAAAATTCTGAGGTTTTAATATGGTGTTTGTGGGTGTGTCTAGAGAGAGTGGTAAAAATATTGGGACATTCGGATGAGTAGATTAATTCTGTTAATTCGGTGACTGCAGGGGTGTTGGATTGTTCAATGCTTGTTTATGCATTTTGTTAACATTAGGGCTTGAATGCCTTGCTGTCCTCAGTTTAATTAATGTTTTCCCCTTAGAACATGAATGATATTGTACTAATTGTGGATACACATTACAGAGACTGAAACGGGCACGTCCGAGGTGCCGAAATCGTAGTCGTGTCTTCCTTTTTGGAGACCGAGGTGAGTGTTTGATTCATAGATGCTTTCTTAGAATTGAACTGTGGCTTCGTGCCGAATGGACTTCGTGTCGAAATTGTGGCTTCGTGCCGAATGGACTTCGTGTCGAAATTGTGGCTTCGTGCCGTGTTGGCTTCGTGCCGTGTAGGCTTTGTGCCGTGTTGGACAATTGAGTCCTGAGAATTGGCTTCGTGCCGCATAGGCTTCGTGCCAATTTGTTTATGCATTTCTTTAGGCTAATCGCTCAATTTATTTGGATTACATCTATGCCTCATCACACTCCCGGAACTCGTTTGAGTTCCAGTTTTGCAGGTTTTGTAGATGTCCACTGCTAGTCTCGCAGGGAGGTTGCTAGCCGGGGGTGCCGGCCAAGGCTTTTGGTCTAGTTGTAGATAATTATGTAAATTACTTTTCTTTTCTTTAAAACTTCCGCTGTAGTTTGTATAGAACGTTAACTTTTGTGTTATCAATAAAAAGATAAAGTTGTGTATTCCTAGTTTCGGTTTTATACATTGGCTGAGGTTGCATCCCGAATCGGATAGAACTCGTTAAAGGGTTATTCCGGGACGGGGTGTGACACCTACACTGAGCCTTAATAAATCCGCCACTGTAATGTTAGTGTGGGATTCATTTTTTAGAGTTTGTTGCAGTCAAAATTCGGAATTGATTACAAAATGCTATGGATAAGATGGTCGGGTCTGCAATCTTGTATAAAATTGTCTTCTAATGACTGAAAGAAAATTTTGGTGCAAACAAGCTATTGCGTCCGGCCATGTTTCTCCCCCAAAATTGCTTAAGAGACTTGAAACCGTATTAAATATCAAACCCTTCGAGGCATTCCCTTAGGCGGGGGCATGCCCAGCGGGACACAAAAGCCAGGATGGTCACAGCAATGCTACATATGGCAATAGTTGCAAGGAGAACAACCATGATTATAATCATAATAGCCAGAATCTTTAGACTGTGTGCCGGATCTTTAGGCTTCCCATTTGGTTTTAGGGGTGGAGCTGATGATATAAATCGATTGCGTCCATCAAAAAGCGGGGTGGCTTTTGACACAACTGATGGTAGAGGTGGCTCAACCACCTTAGTTTCGGTTGAGATTGGTTTAGGAGTTAGGGCTTGTGGCAAGTCCTGAGAAGCTGTGAGCGACACCAGACTCTTGTTATCTACAGGTGACATGAATTTTTTGCTCAGTCCTGAAGATTTGTTCCCTACAATCCACCAAAGTACCAATTCCAGTTAGTGTAGAATTAATGCCAAAAGCTCGACAAACAACTCATCACACTTAAAATTAGTACTAAACGAAAAGAGATAGACAGGGTTGAACATATTAATTAGCACAGGATAACAAAAATAGTTAATCTGAATCA
Organism: Vaccinium darrowii; assembly: GCA_020921065.1. NCBI lineage: Eukaryota > Viridiplantae > Streptophyta > Magnoliopsida > Ericales > Ericaceae > Vaccinium > Vaccinium darrowii. The sequence goes on from CM037160.1 coordinate 39,681,827, forward strand.
CAAACAAGAAGAAAAAAAGAATAGGACATATTGACCACAGAATTAGACATCAATGCTGAAATTTTAGGATGCAATCCTGTTATAAAAAGGCTAAGAGCATCATCTTTTAATTGGCTTAGAACCAAAATCCAAGTAAGAACTTCTAAATTTGACATTTTGACTCAAATTCAGGGTTTTAATTAAAGATCTTTCTTATCGTATCAGCTGTCACTTAACGTGATTTCGAGCCTCCGATACCGTTATTTATACTTGCGTTGGCCGAAACGGATCGGTATTGTCCGATATCGGCCGATATACGACCGTATCAACGATGCTGTTACGATTCTCGATACCGCATTTTAAAACCCTTTTACGAACTAGAGTTAAAGCATCCGATAGCTAGCCTGACATGCATGTTTAGAAATCAACATATGAAGCTCTAAAAAATTGGCACATCAAATTAACAGATTGTTACTTAGTTCAGGTTTTGAATTGTGATTCACCTCAAATTAACTCATAAAAATCATTCTTTTAGCGAAGTCAAATTAACCCATAAAAGTCATAGAACCGAACTAAAATGATATTAGCACATTGTGATTTAGTTCGTTTTTTTTTTTTAATATTTAAAAGGATCTATATGTTATTTCTCATGTGCTATATATATCATTCCTTTGTATATTCTCTCTCCATAGGTTTAACTGTTGTCGTTACCGGTATAGAATAGCATGAATTCACAGACCAAGCTATTTAATTTGATTTTTTAGTTTTTAATTTTTTAAATCAGGACCAACCCAATTAGATCACTTACTAAAAATCAAATCAAATTGGCCAAATTATGAAACTAAAATCGGAATACCTTTTTTCCTCCTTCTCAAATCAACCATGACATGGAAATTAATCTCCCTCAACTTCACTCAAATAAATATGATATGGCTTATTTACTATTTTAGTCCCTACAAAATACACCAAGTTTCAATTTTGTCCTTATAGTTTCAGACAAATTTCAATTTTGCCCTTCTGTCAAATAAATGACGGAAAATGCTTATGTGGCAAGCGGAAAATGCTTAAAATATCGGAAAAAATGATTAATCTCCAAAAAAATGACAAAAAAGTTTATGAAATTTGTCTAATGGTTTTTTTTGGAGATTAATTATTCGTATCGACGAGGAATAAGAAAAGTATAAAAATATGAGCCGAAGTTAGGACCAACCCAAGACACTAGAATGAATCATTCACTCAAGTTCATGCTTAGACGCTCTAAAAGTACGGTCGCCTTAATTAACAGAATGTTCTGAAAACAGAGCAAAACTGAAAACAGAGCAAAACAGGGGTCCGTATTTCCTCTGGTCGTTTCTCGGAATACACACACAGAACAGTTACGAGGAAAAACTCCGGTATCGTATAAATAACCGCAATAGAAATCATGGAAGAAAACACGGCTATTGCGATCGTATCTCAGAATAATAGTACGAGGAAAAACTCCGATATTGTGTGAATTACAATATCATGGAAAAAAAAAACACCTCTTAACATAGCAGGTGTGTTTGGCTAGAGATCGTTAGAGTTAGAGGCATAACACGGTTAACACCTCTTATGACCGTGTCTGTGTTTCTTGATGATTTTCGAGAGGTTTCTCATCAACCAAACAGAGAGCAAGAGAGCCGTGAAAGAAGAAAAAGAAACGAGGAGAGGGAATAAAGAAGAGAGTTACCATGACAACAAGCCAACGTGGACGCCCAGAGAAGAAGAAGAAGAAGAAGTGATTCCATGAGCCAAAGTGACGAAAACTTGAACCTCATTGTTTGCGAGCTACGAAGAGAATCAATGGCAACAGATACTTGAAATGCAGATCCAAAACCTTACAAATAGAAACGACGCAGTAATATTGCAGATAACGAGTTTAGAACATGGGAAGGGTTGAGAGAGAGAGAGAGAGAGAGAGAGGTTGTCGCCTTTACTGGAAGGGTTGGGACGTTGGGTTTATATACGGGGTTGTCGCCTGACTAGCTTCTTGGAATGTTCTGACCCCAAAGTCCAAACAGAACATTTGTGGGTGAGGTGCACGGGACCCGTGCACGGGACCCATTCGTGGTGAGGTGCAGGGGACCCATTCGTGGTGAGGTGGGATTCGTCGGGTTTGTTTCTGGGTTTATTTCTGTCACTGAATTTATTGCCCAATCCCCACCTACTCGATCAATCTGAACCCAAAGAAGAGAGGATCCGGATCCTCTATCAGGATTTCTCTGTGAGGATTCTGTGAGAATTTTGTTGTGGACTTGATAACACATTAAAAAGGAGATTCAATGGCTCACAGTCCCCCTCCTTGTTTCTAAATCAAAACGGCGTCATTTAATAGGAAAAAAATTGACGGAATGGCAAACCACCAAACGGCAGTTGTCTTCTTCCGTTAATGTTTATTTTTTGAATGAAAATTTTGAGAAAATTAGATCGATTGTTACAGTTAGCTAATTCAAATGATTTTTTACAAGACCTAAAAAATTGAGGTAATAGAGAATCCAACAATGTGGGGAAAAATTGAATAAACGAAAATGAAATGATTTTAATACACACACCATTAAAAAGGGGGTTTGATGTGATGTTATCTTCAAGACAAAAGGAGGAGGGTTTGATGTTGGATCATCAAGACAAAAAAGAGGGTTTGATGTGATGTTATCTTCAAGACAAAAGGAGGAGGGTTTGTGATGTTATCTTCAAGACAAAAGGAGGAGGGTTTGATGTTGGATCATCGAGACAAAAAAGGCGGTTTGATGTGATGTTATCTTCAAGACAAAAGGAGGAGGGTTTGATGTTGGATCATGTTGGACCCGACTTGGGGTACAGAAAGTTTGGAACAGAAAATGTACGAGCTGCTTGAGAGAATGGGTCTCACACGAGCTATCCGAACCGTTCATTATTCTTAAAATATTTTTTCGAAGGACCGCATAAAATTTCAGCTCAATCGGACGGTTAGAAGTGCTTAAACCAAAGTCTCACCATTTGAATCAAAAAAATTTGGATTCAAACGGTGTGACTTTGATTTAAGTACTTCTAACCGTCCGATTGAGCTGAAATTTTAAAGGGCCCCTTAGAAAAATGTTATAAGAATAATGAACGGTTCAGATCTCTTTTGTGGGGCCCAAAAGTGGGTCCCCCAAGCAGCTTGGTACATTTTCTGTTCCAAACTTTCTGTACCAGTAGGTTTACCCTTTGATGTTATAATACACACACCATTAAAGGTGTGTACCGTATGCACTTATTGTATGGTCCAAATTGTGTCACCTCATTGGCAATCGTAACATTTTTTAGTTTTTCGTAACATTTTCTATGATTCGTAATATTTTGGTGTGTCTCGCAACTTTTGTAAAAACAAAATCATAAATTTGTAGGGGTCTGTATCATGCACACCCAAATAAGGGTTGTATATTGTTGAGAACCATGGTTTTTTGCTTGAAATATGAATGGAAATTAGCCCAATCTTTTTTGTTTTTCAATATCTAAGGATTTGATTCAAAGAACTTCCATTTTTTTTAGTCACGTTTTTTTTTTAATTTTATTTTGGTGTGGACTGCTTCAAATATGGATGGGAATTAGCCCACTAATTTTGTTTTGAGTATCTGAGGATATGATTCATGAATCTTGGACTTGTATTTTAATTGTATACACAAGTGGTACGGGTTATTGATAAGAATTGTCTGATTTATCTTATTTCAGTGCCGAACGCGGAATACTTGGCGCAAAACGTGATATCCTGAGGCCAATCAAAACACACCGTTTGGCATGGGGTCCTCATTTGATACTGCGTGGCACATGCTACATGAGTCGTATGGGCCCGTTCAGTATCGCCGTGCATTTTGATTGGTCGCCGATGTGGTACCCACTCGACACCAAAAAAATTTCCATTTGTTTACAAGTGTTATTTCTACAGGTGTACTCTAATGCGAGGTCCTAATTCCTATGTTTATATGCACTGTTTTAGTTAGGAACAGTTTTGGCGCCTTTGTGGGAATGAAGCGTTTTAGTTAGCTGCCTTCCCTAACGACACCGTTTAAAGTGCACCGTTTGGGTGCTGCACGGGTCTGCGCAGCACAGACCCCGCGCCCGAGCATGTGAGTTTTTTTTTTTTGAGCAACGGGTGACGTGAGTTCGTGCACCAAAACTTCTGGTCGATTTGCCATCAAGTCGCATGATCTTGACCAGGTGCATACTAGTGAATGCCCAACAGCCCAAGCATGGGCAAACAAAATATAAGTCTCAATCGACAACAACTTTCAATTTAGCTCTATTAAATTTCCCTTATGAGCTAGTTGCTAGTTGTCAAAATTTCATGCTATTTCTGTCCATAGTGACTTTTTTCCTGTTGTTTTTTTTTTTTTGGTACACAAATTGCAAGTGCAAGTATGGTACCCGATATTTTTATTTGAAGAGAGTATTGTCACATCACACCGCACCACTATCTGTATGGGATTCACCCGCACCTTTTTTGAAACCGAAGACAAGATTCCACCGCGCATGAGTAGTGTTAGGAGTATGTTTAGCCCTAATTATGGGTCATACGAAGCTTGAACTTGGGCTTTGTCCTACCAAAACTTAATTTTCAATGACTGAATAAACCCTTATTGGTTCCTATTGTTCAGTAGGAGTATAATTCATTTGTCTCGAAAATGAACACATTATGAAAGAGCTTATGAAGACATGAAAGTGATTACAACTTTTTATTATACTTATTGGTTTTCAGACAAATCAAAATCGAGAAGAACAAAAAAATAAGGCCCCATTACCAACTTTATCAAAACCTAGCGTGTATAGTTAATATCGCATACGAGCATCCCCAATAGTCTCCCTAAATTTTTCTCTAATAAAAGTAACGAACAGTGCACATTTTTCATTTTACCAATCCACGTCTCCAACAATCCTCTGTATTACCCTCCCTATTTTAATTAAATAATGATATATGAGGGGAAAAGTGGGAGAGAGAGTAAAAAAAAAATGAATGGCTGGGTAGGTTGGGAGAGAGAGAAATAATTAAAAAAGGGGGTAGGGATTGAATAGTGGCTTAGTTTTTATGTTTGACTCCCTAAAATAGGGATAGAGAGGGGTTTAGAGAGGTTGTTGTGGTTGCCCTAAGGGCATCCTCATCAGGATGAGCAAATTGGCTTTTTGGCTAATTTGAAGAGCCAAAACCTCCAAAACCCCCAAAAATCAGACTCTCTATTCTCACTCACCAAATTATTTTTGCTACAATACCGCACCAAATTTGGTGCGGTACTGTTCACGCATCAACCATTATTTAATTGTTTTCGGTTACTGTGTGCCAGCCGTTCACAGCAGGAGGTGAGAGGGAGCAGGACACGTGGCAGCGGGTTAGTGGGGGAAAGAAATTAATGGCGGAAGGGGGAGTGGGGGGTCCTGACGCGTGGCAACTATTTGACTTTTGAACCAAACAGCTCCCCAGGCGGGGAGTTTTAGGGAGGGTTTTTTTTTTTTTTTTTTTAGATTTGAGAAGAATAGTTTAATATAGTAAAGTTAAAATAGAGAGTCTGATTTTGTTAGTTTTTGATAAAGTGACTTGATAATTTATAAAAGATGTTTTTAAAGTTAAATTTGGTGAAAATTTTGATGCGCCTGATAAGGATGCTCTAAGACCCCATTACCAACTTTATTAAAACCAATCATTGTCGTGAATAGTTAATAGCGCATAAGGCCCCATTACCGACTTTATCAAAACCTAGCGTGTATTAAGGGAGTACATAAAAGGAATATTAGACTACCCATTTATATTAGAAGTACCATTTCATGAACTTGCAGAATGAAAGAGAAATCAGAAAAAAAAGTCAGCCAAGAAGTAAAGATACTCCACCCAACAGGCCTGGAATTGAAGAGCTACAAGTGATAGTCCAATAAATTTTTCTCTAATAAGAATCGTCACAAAAATAAGTGTATTCCTTGGGAGTACTCACATGTAGAGCATTATTGTTCACTCTCCTTAAAAGAGGGTGAATAAAACCCTTCCTCTTATTGGTTAAAATGTATGGGTTCCTCCACAAAGTGATGTCATTCTTATCAAAAAGTATGTTTGAGAGATAAACACGACATCACTTTATAATGGGATCCACACTAATTCAACCAATAGAAAGGAGGGTTTTGTTCACTCTCTTTTAAGGAGGGTGAACAAAATTACACTCGAGTACATGAAGCATCAGAACATACGTTCATAAATTGTTGGTTCTATTCACATATGAAGCAATCCTAAGAACATAAGTTCATAGATTGTTGGTTCTGTACATTTTTTTTTTTTTTTTTTTTGCACGGCAAAAAAGAATTTTAATAAGACAACAAAGAATTACTTGCTACGAGTCTATGCCTGACGCAAGATGCTATGCCAAGTCTCAAGGGCAAAATCATGAACTGGCCAGCCAACTGGACAAAAAACACTGTTCATTGCCACTCGTTGGGAACTTATTTGGGCGAATGCATTTCAAGCTGTAAAATTCCAAGACGAAAATGCTGTTCCTCCACCTTTACCATTTTTGGTCGAGATCTGGTACAGTACCAGAAAACTTTCCCATAAACTCACCCAGAAAATGCATCAAACAGGTAAAATTCATCCGGTACACTACATCAGCATAACAAACTATTTAGCATGCTTTAAAATAGTCTTGATTATTCAAATCACAAAATGTACGTTTTTTTTTTTTTTAATTTTTTTTTTTTAAGTTACTATGAGAGTTTTATTCCACTTTTATCTTCCTCTTTTTTTTTTTTAATTTATTGAGAGTGTTATTCTACTTCACATGTCATGTGACAAATAAGTGACAGTCAAGTGATAGGCACCATAAGGGGTCCCAATCTCGACGGATAAAGTTCACACCTAGGAGCTGGGTCTCCTCTTTCTCTCTCTAGAGTAGAGATCTAGGGTTTCATCCCTCCATAGCCTCCGCCCCTCTTCCGACCTCTCTCACGGTAGATCTCTACCTCCATCTCGCCCCCTCTCCTCCCTTCTCTGTTTTGATCTTTGTTTTGGGGGTGGGGTTGCCACCCTCGCGCCCCACCCCCGCTTGGTTCTTACCGCCAGCCACCGACTTTCAACCCACTACTGATCCACCTCTAGCCCTCCACCAGCCGCCACCAACCCCTTTCGTTCTCCAACTCCACCAACCGCCACCAACATGGACCACCAGCCACCACGAATCCCCACCTCCACCAGCCGCCACCATCTCCCACCATTTCTTCATCTCTAAACCTTTGTCCGATGTCTGATTCAGGTGCTTTGTGGTAGATTGGCCGTTGGGTTGAACTCGGGTGGTTTGGCCCCTCCGGCGCAATAAAGCTTCAGATCCGCAGGCGGCCGGCCTTGGAGCTTGGTTTCATCCTGGAGAAGAGGCGAGTCTGCTTCTCGGTCCATACCGATCGCACTCGGTGAGGCAACTTAGTGGTTGTTTTGGTTGGATCCGACAGATTAGCTGTTTTTTATTGTTTTTTATTTGCTTTGTTTGTTGGTTTTGTTTGATTGCTTAAGTGTTGTAGTGTGTTTGGTTCTCGTTGCGTTTGGTCTTCCGGGAGACTTCGGTCTCGTCGTGACCGCGTAGCTCGGTTTGACTCCGTCGAGGCTTGACTACTGTTAATCTGTTTGAGAACTATACGACCCGTGAGATGTTACTCTCTTTCTCCCTCGACTCACACTAATCCCGACTTTGTTTCGGTTTGATTTCGCACTCGATTTGTGATGCGTTTTCAGTATGTGTTAGAGAGTAAGGCTCGCGTCAGGCCGTTTGAGATGGCTTCTTACTCTCCCGCCTTGTTATTTGGGTTGTTGTTACTAGTTTTTTCTCAGTGTATTTTGGACGGAGTCTCTTGTATGTGCCTTGGGCTTTATTAATGGAATTGTCTTCCTGTTCAAAAAAAAAAAAAAAGTGATAGGCACCATATACTTTTGCACGAAGTGAGGGTTCAAACCCCACCAACCTCATTTCATTTCCCCTAGATTAGTAGTAGAATAGGATTTGTCACATAAAAAAAATTTCACATATGAAATTACTGAAAAATACAAAAACAAAAATTCTAAGTTTGAACCACCCAACCCTTACAAACCTCCGCCAATGGGCAGTGGATGTAATTGCCATTGCTACATATGATCACACCACTCACTAATAGATATGTGGGCCCCATACGCATTAGAGTTGTCCACACCAAATAATCGCCACATCAGAATTGTTTTTCCCTTTTTCTCCAAAACAGAGAAGGGGGTTCAACAGTCCAAAATTTTTAGTTTATGTATGTAAGTGACATGTAAATTAAGACCTGTATTTTTCTCATTGCAAAATATCTTAAAATTTTCATAAATTTCACCTTACAAAAGGGAATTTTTTTTAATGTAATATATTTTACACGAAATAAAATAATTTGTAGCAACGGCATATTTTGTTTATAAAAACTTCAACGTAATATAATATAATATAAATTTTAATTATATTGTATATTGTGATGCATGTATTTCTTTTCCCCATTGAAAGAAAAATAACTTTTCCTCAAAGGCCCCGCAAGTCATTTTCCTAAGTCCGGATTGATGCTTTTCCTCAAAGACCCCCGTAACTTTTCCATGCTCTTTTCCCCTGTTATCTCGCTCTCTCTCTCTCTCTCTCTCTCTCACACACACACACACAGATGCACACACGTGTATGGGCCCTACGGCCTGATTGGGGGCATAAATATGGAGGGTCTTATTTATGCCCGGACCCACGGCTATGGAATGGTTTGCCAAAAATAAGTGCAGAGGTGTTATCTATGAACACCCCAGGGGGTGTCCATTTTTATGACCCCCTAATACCCCTGAAAAATGACCATTCTACCCCTTTTAATACCCCTCCCAGGACATTGGCATGTGCTGTATTTTCTTTTTTATTATTTGAAAATGTACTAAAAAATTAGGAGTATTATTTACCCAAAAATAATAAAAAAAATTAATTAGTTTTTATAATAAAACAATTATAAAACCCAAAAATCTCGTTAGTATACATTCTTTACCCAAAAATCTCATTAGTTTTTTGACATACTTTTTGAAAACTTCTTAAAGATGATCCGATTCAATAATTTTTATAATAAAAAGTAAACATCTAAATTAATTTTCATAATAAAATAATTAATATAAAAATGAATTACAATTAAATCTTATAGCTTAATTAGTTATTGACTTTCAATAATAAATTAATTAATTATTAGATTTATCTAATTAAAAAAATACATAACTAATACGAATATTCACACAAGGGCAAAAAAGTCTTTTGACATCTTTTTACATCATCCACCCAAATTTAATCTCCCTTCTTACAAAATCATCCAAACCAAGTACTACTTAATCCCCCCTCCATAAATGTCACATCACTGTGGGGCCACCCTCCATATATATTACCCCTACTATCTTATACCCCCTCCATATTTAATTACCCTAAAACTAATCTGGCATCCAATCGGGCCGCTATGGGAATATTTTCTAATCAAAGTTCAAAGCACATTTTTTAAGAACCTACCGAACACCCAAAAACAGAAGTTCAAAAAATTATTTACATGTAAAAGAGTTTCCATAAAAATAATTTTTGTTGTAAAATATTTTACATAGAAACAAACGGAGCCTAATGTTAAGAAAGCTAGCACAATTTCAATTAATTGTTAAGTTTAACGCTGTAAAGGAGGGAGGTGGGCGCTCTATACAAAGTCAAAAAGAGAAAGAAATTTGTACCTGTTACAAAACGAGGGTGAGAGAAAAAAAAAAAAAAGATTTTTAAGGCATTTGCCAGATCATATCATGCCTAACAATTTCAATTAATTTTTAGTTTTACCTTTTTTTGCTTTATGTAATTCAATTTGTAATATAATTTAAAGTATACGATGCTATGATAGATTCTGTTGCTAGTTATATGCAGTAAATACTAAATATAAACATGCGTACTTGTACAAGTCACCGCAATTATAGGCATTTCCCATTTTGTTGGTTTTGTTAGCTTCAGAATCTTAGGTGCATTTAGGTTTTTTTTTACTCATTTGAAGCAAGATGAGTTTGTGGACATTCGAAGAAGTTGTTGCTGCTGTGCATGGAATGCACATCAGGTGTTGTGCACCATCCCAGCCGTCCGTTGCTCGGATGGACGGCCAGATTTCACCTTGGCACCTTTGCATTCGAACCATTCGTGGTCGTCGCGCCAGATGAAATTTGAGCCATCCATTTGAACAACAGACGGCTCGGATGATGTACAACACCTATTATGCATCCCATGCACATGAGTAACCCCAAAGTCGAGGATATTCACCTATCTTAGGTTCAGTGCTCAGTGACGGAACTTGTCTTTTTAAGTCCAAACTTGAAATGCATTCGCCCAAATAATAAGTTCCCAACGAGTGGCAATTTGTTTCTTGTACAGCTCCCCTTTTCCACATCTATGCCCAAGCAGCCCAACCCATGTTTATTTCAGGCCTAGGGATTATATGATTCGAGAAAAACCAAAGTATGATTTGGCCTTCTAGAAATGTGTTGTCGATAAAGGTGTCCGCTGAATAATTACTCATACTTTCATGTTGTGCTCATGAAATCGAAATGTAATCCTATCACAATATCTTAGGGGGTGTTTCAGTAGGATGGTTTTTTGAATAAATTTATTTTTCATGACTTTTTATGTGATGTATTGTGAGAGAATGACCTGTCTCAGTTTTTGGAAAAAACAGGTTTTTGTTAGTGAAACACCCCTAACCGGGAGCTGTTCATTTTGTAATTATCAACGTGATTACTGTTCATAAAGGTTTAAATTAGTTGAATATTAGTATCAAAAAAATAAAAATAATCGCCGTAGAGAAATAGACTATAGTGTGTGATTATCTTTTATTATTTTTTTATTTTTTATGACCAATATGGTTTGAACATGCCTTTACTGATATTTCAGAAATTTTTTTTTTTGCAAGTATCATGAAAATAATGAGATCTACGAAATGAACGGTTTTGAATCGTCAAGTGTAATTGACAAGATGATTTTGTTTAGGTTTCAAAGACCAATTCTCTCTAAAAACTTCCACACCCTAGCCGCCAGCAGCATCTTGCCCCTCCTTCCCCTCCCCCCATTCTCGGCGGCGGGAGGGGAGGGATCTAAAACCTCTCTCTCTCTCTCTCTCTCTCTCTCTCTCTCTCTCTTTTCTTTTGACAAGGGGTTGCAGTGGCGGCGTATGGAGATGCAGACGGATCCGGTCCCCGTAGCTGTGTTTGGTGACGGTGATGGAGTGGCTTTGGCCCTGGATGGTGTCGGTCTGCAGCTCCTGATCTCCTCCCTCCTTTGTTCATCAGTTGTGTCCCCGGCCATGACTGCTTTGTTGGGAGCAGTTATTCTTGCCTAACAGCATGTCGGATCTGGCATCATCATGCCAGCTTCATTGTTGGATGGTGCTGGTTTAGGGCCTAAGGGCTAGTGATGGATGGTGGTTGGTGCTTAGGGTTTCTCCGGGAGGCGGTGGCTGCTGGGTGGCTCTTGGTGGCTGCTGGCCGTGTGGTGGTGCTGTGGTGGGAGGATCCATAGGGTCAGTGGTGTTTGCTTCTTGCTATGGGGGAGGCTTGTGCTTTTGTTTTGGTGGTTGGGCGACGGCTGGGAGGCGGCTGGGCTGGGCTGGGCGGCGGCTGGTCCGTCCTTGGGGCATAAACAGGGGCTTGTTCCCCGGGTTCCGGCGGCGGTGGTGGCAACGGTCGTTTTTCGGTGTTGGTCGCAGAGGCGGTAGTGCTTGTTGGGAGGCTATTTAGGGTTTGTTTTGGTGTGGACTTGGCCCATTTTGTCTAGGTATTATTGGGCCTTGGGTGTTGTCTTATGTGCTGAATGTTTTATCAGGTCTTATAGGACCCATGTGGGGGTGATGGGCTTTGTGCCTATTAGGGGGATATCCTTGATTGATTTCTTACCAATCATGGAGTGGGTCTCGGATTTGGCTAACCTTAGCCTTGTGCTTGTTTGCTGTTTCCTTGTCCTATTAGTCTTGTAACAATTTCAAGATTAATGAAATTTTTTTACTTTCAGAAAAAGTGTAATTGACAAGATTTCTGATTTTTCTTACAGATTATTATAACATAGAGTAGCATTCATTTCGTACAATGTCAAAAAGTACAATGACAGATTTTATTTTGAAATGTATGTAAAAAACTTTACAAAAATGATTTTTTATAAGTTAGCTCAATCATATTATAATCCCTATAAATCTAAAGCTAGTTGTGAGAGAGTACAGTAAATTTGATTTTGCTCAATATATTTAGATGTCCCAGCCGCAAGGAATCATGACATCTTTTCCGGGAAATGATTGAATTTTTGCCAATGGTGTGACAGGATTATAAGAAATTACAATAATAAAGTGATTTTTGGGTAAATAATAATAGAGTCATTTTGATATTATAAATTTTATGTCCTGAGTTGTCACTCAATATATGACATAATCCCGTATGTTGGAACTTGAGTTTTTTTTTTTTTTTCCTTTAAGAACGTGGTTGTATTGCCCACGTGATACTTAGAGAATTTTTCAAGCCAATAAATAAGACCAACCCCTTCTCGTATCATGCTTTCTTCAGTTCTTGACAAAATTTTCAATTCTCAATAAATTTAGGTGTCCCATCAAATCATTAAAAAGAAAAAATGAAATAAGTAAAATCAAGAAAATTTTGGGTACGGGGAGGGTACCACGTGGTACCCTCTTGGCACATCCGGATTGTCCAAACAATGCAACCAACGGTCCGGATTGAAAGTGTTGTCCGGATTTAAAAAAAAAATAGAAAAGAAAAGAAAAAGTGTGTTTCCATCCGAGCCATCTGATGCATTTTTGGACGGCTCGGATGTGCCAAAGGGGCACCACGTCACTCATACCCTATTTGCACGCAAAATTTTCTCGGTAAAATCACAGCATTGCTGCTGATTAATACTACTTCCTTGTACAGGTATAACAATTTTAAAAACCAGCTCTTGCGCTTATCTATTGGGTACGTACACCAATTACTTGAGCCAGTGGCGAACACAATGAGGTGTTAGGGGTGCCCGGACGCCTACAGAACTTTAAATACTTCTTCATACTATACTAGTTTGTTCAGGTTAATTTGAAAAAATTCTTTTGGATTAATTAGTCCCTGCAAGTCCTTTATAGGGATGAACAAAATAACTGTCGAACTGCGAATTCAGTCAGAACCAATCTAAACTGGCCGATTTGTTCAGTTTTTTAGATAGTCCAAAGATAGTCCTAATTTTCCAAAAGAAAAAAAAGCCGAATGGTGATGTGTATGTTTAAAGAGAGAATAAAATCATGTAATTCTAAGGAGAGAGCATGGAATGAGAGTGATTTGGTAGAATGTTGGGTTTGAGAATTAAAAATATTACGCACAAGGAAGCTTACACTAAATCATACTATACAGAATGTGAGTGCTTTTTAAAAAACGTGTTTGCAAAACACGATTTCATGTTCTCACATTCTGTGTATGGTTCGATGTAAGCAGGGACGAAGCCAGGATTTTGGCGTAGGGGGGACGGATATACACAATAAAAAAATTAAAATTAAGACAACAATATGAATTTTTAGTAACTCAAAAAAAAATATATGTACAAAATAACACCAATACATATGAAACTAAACATGTTTCTAATATCAACTTTGATTGCAAAAGGTATTAACGTTTACTAATCATATCTAGTGTCTACTGAAATCAGGCATCTTGAACTATGCTCGACACTCTTTCTTTTTATTAAAAGCATCAACGATAAGTCTGTGTCCAACCCTCGAGCAATTTCTTTCTCAATATAAGTGATCAAGAAATTTGCTTAATAATCATCCTCCATCTTGTTGCGAAGTCTTGTCTTCACACATTTCATTGCAGAAAATACAAGTTCGATTGTAGCCGTTGAAACATGTCAAGTTAATATAAGTTGAATCAACCTATCGAAAAGATGATCTATTGTGTATTTTCTTGTCTTCACCAAAACTTCACTCAACTTTGAAATCGTTGATAAATTTTGAAACTCAGGATGCCTAGACACATCAAGCTTATAATTTTGCAATTGACATCTCAAGTGGTACTTTTCTTGCTCAATGATATCCATTGGATAATGCTTCTCTGCAAGCTTGCAAGTATCTTCAATGTTGAATGATTTGAAGCCATCGCGAGGATCTAGAGATGTGCTGAGAATTAGCAACTTCATTGTATCTTCCTTAAACCGAATGTTCAATTCTTGCAATTGAGAATCGACTGTTTTGGGAGCCCCCAATTTCTTTTGCTATTTTCTTTTTCCTTCAATATAATGCCCACAGACCACGTTCAAGAGTTTTGGGCTTATGAAATTTCAGTGAGCCTTAGTTTTTAAAAGTGAACGGGCCTTGAGTCCCTAAAGTGAGTTGGGTTATAAATTTTGGGCATTGTTTTATTTAAAAGAATTGTAATTAAACCTCATTAAAACCAATTTTAGGACAAAGTTGTTTCATAGCTTGATAAAGATTAAAGTTGTTGCTATTCTTTTTTTTTTTTAACGAAAAAACGGAGGGGGGACGAGACTATATAGTTTGATAATAAATTTATTTTTTTCAATGTAATAGTACGAATTTTTAAGACGTAGGGGGGGCGACTGTCCCTACTAGCCCCCCCTGGCTCCATCCTTGGATGTAAGACCCCTTGCGTATAATATAAATAATGGTTTTGGTGGATCAAGGGTTTTGGTAAAATTTCCCAGTGGCACGGATGAGATTTTCTTTTCTGATTTGGGGATTTATGTATGTGACATGTATAAATCAACAATTGTATTTTGCTCATTGAAAAGTCTCTTAAAAATTCCTGTTTTAATAAATTTCACCTTAATAAAAAGAAAAAGATATATAATAATCTGACGTAATATATTACATAAAAAATAAATAATAGGTTAGAGTGACGGCATATTCTGTCTATAAAAATTTTACGTTTATTTCGGCTCTTGCATGATCTAAATTTTATGGGAAAAATTCTGCTTAATTAATTATATTACATAATTTGATGCATATCTCTCTTTTTCCACGTGGTGAGGTTTATGGATATGATTACAGACAAGAGAGAGATGTACTAAGTTGGGGGCACAGGAAAATAAAGGCAGAAGGCTATCATTGGTATTTTGAAATTATTGAGTGGTGATGCAACCAAAATCTGTTTGTTGACTTAACGGTCAACTAATGGGAGGGGCTAATAGCAATGCACATACAAAGATAGGGATTGGGTTGTAGTTTATAGGACCACAGGGGTTTTAGTGTCTTATTAAGAAACCTCAGGGGAGGTAAGGGTAAATGGTTCAAACTTTCCCGCCCATATTCTAGACCCCACAACCCCCGTCCTCTCTTGTTTAACTCCTCTACCCAATTTCTATTAGAGCATGTGCAGCAGCACATAGCCATTTTTCCTACTCAACAGCGCCCAATTTCATTTTAGCTTGACAGGTTTTCTTTCCAAACTCCACCAGATTCCCCAGTCGTAGTAGATCTAAACAAAACCCACGAAGGGTTGAAGAAGGAGGGACTAAACAATACCCAGTCACGCAGTTGATCTGAACAATACCCAAAGAATACGCAGTTGCTATCATCAATTGGGAACCCAGCTGTTGCCGTCGATCGGGAACAAACCCAGTCGCCTTCGAACGGAAAAAAAAAACTCAATAGCCGTCGATCTGAACAAACCCAGACACGAAGGGTTGAAGGAAGGGGCGAATTAGGTGAGGAGAGAGAGATTTGTGGAAGAAATGATAAAATATGCAGTTGCTCATGAACAGTGCTTCGGTAGAAGTAGCGTGGTACTGTTCATGGAGGAACTCTACCGAAGCCAGTAGAGAAGCTGCTGCAGCTCTAATTTCTGGCTTTTCTTCTCCATTTCACCGAAAAAAGGGGGAGTAGCGTAGCTGCTGCTCTTGCTCTTAGGAGGTGTTTTGGCCTAAACAATTCATTTAATTCATTTTTTTTTGTTCAACTTCTTTTTGAATTCATCAATTTTACATTGATTTTCGTTCATTATTGGATCGTCTCAACTAGAAATTTTTATTAAAGAATAAACTAATCTAAATCAGTCAGATTTCGGGATTACTAGAAATTTTTAAAATAATTATTGAAATCTTTAAAAAATTCATTAAAGATTAAACTAATCTAAATTAGTCAGACTTCTGGATTATTATAAATTTTAAAAATAATTATTGAAATCTTTAAAAAATTATTAAATAATAAACTAATCTAAATCAGTAAGATTTTGGGATTACTAGAATTTTTTTAAATAATTATTGAAATCTTAAAAAAAATTCATTGAAGAATAAACTAATCTAAATAAGTCAGATTTCGGGATTACTAGAAATTTTTAAAATAATTGTTGAAATCTATAAAAAAATTCATTAAAGAATAAACTAATCTAAATCAGTCAGATTTCGGGATTACTAGCGATTTATTTTGAAAATAATTCTTGAAATATTAAAAAAATTCATTAAAGAACAAACTAATCTAAATCAGTCAGATTTCTGGATTACTAGAAATTTATTTTGAAAATAATTATTGAATTCTTTAAAAAATTCATTAACGAATAAACTAATCTAAATCAGTCAGATTTTTGGATTATTATTTTTTAATCAAAAAAATATAGAGTTAATTATATAATCATCCTTTTTTTAGACACCGCGTACGTTTTCATCCTACTCACTCTTTGGGGTTATGTTTCCATCCTCTTCCTATTTGATTTACCATTACTACCCTTATTATGACATACATGTATCCACATAGAACCGGTTCCTAATTTTTTGGGAGTCGATTATTTGAAATTGGGAGGGATTGAAAATGAGCTAAGATAACTTTATTCCCATATATAACCAAATTTGATGATTTCCGAGATTCAAGGATTTTTGAAATAGTGAGATGATTATGGGATGCTTTTCCATACATAACAGACATGTATAGTGCCGAAAATTAGGCAATTTGAAATAATGGGAATTCAAATAAAGTTTACCAAGAACACTGGCATTCAACGAGTGCATACAGTTTACCATTGCAATTGGTAAGTTCATGCATGAACACACACAGCGACCCACTGATCTCTCTCTCTCCAATTAAATGAGTTAGTGACCCACTGATCTCTCCCTCGATATCAAAAAACTGAATTGCAATTAGCTCTCTTTGATCAAAGCTCTGGTTCGATTACGCTCTGTGCTCGTTTCATTTTCTGGGAAAACAATGGTGAGAGATTTGTTGGTGGTTGGGTTGATGTAGCATTTTTTGCATTTTCGCCATCACTTCTCTGCTCGTGGGCAGTTGAATTTCGACAAGTTCATTAGTCTTTTACCATATTTTTAGCATGATTTTACCATATTTTTAGCATGATTTTTCGACACATTCATAATGTTTAAAATTTACCATGTTTCTTGGATTTGTTTCCGAAATATATCATAGCTCATGAATTATATTTTTACCATATTTTTAGCATGATTTACCATGTTTCTTGTATTTATTGTCAAAATTTATCATAATTTTTGTACTATATTTTTACCATGTTTTTAGCATGGTAAAATTTACCATATACCATGCTTCTTGATTTACCATGTTTCTTGTATTTATTGTCGAAATTTATCATAATTTTCGTATTATATTTTTACCATGTTTTTCACATGATTTTTCAACAAGTTCATGATATTTGTCGAAACGTTCGGTGCACGGAAGTTAGTAATTTACCACGGTTCTTGTATTTGTTGTCAAAATTTATCATAATTTATGTATAATAATTTTTCCATATTTTAACATGATTTTCCGACAAGTTCTTGTGTTTGTTGCTGGTTTGATTGGATTGCTATTAGTTTATCCTATTATGATAAGTTTATCTTATTTATGCTCTATGATATTTTTATCTCAAATTTTTTTAAAAAATTTTAGACGGGAGAGAAAATTGGGTAGAGAGATTTGGGATAGAGAATATTAGAGAGAGATAGAGAGAGAGAGGAGAGAGAGAGATATTTGGAAGATAAGGAGAGAGAAAAGGGTAGTTTGGGGTTTATTTGAATTTTAGGATGAAAATATAATTCCCCCAAGTAACTGGGATGAAAACATAAGTTATACTAGGTTGGAGGATCAATATTTAAGTGCCCCAAAAGTATACTCCAGTTTGGTTTATAATTTTGGGGAATCTTGTGTGTTTGAGTGCTTTCTTTAACGATTAATTTTAGGTGACTGTATTGTTGGTATGTTCTTAACAATCGTTTGCTATATTTCTTGATTTTGTGTTGATTTTAACT
This sequence comes from Vaccinium darrowii, assembly GCA_020921065.1. Taxonomy (NCBI): domain Eukaryota; kingdom Viridiplantae; phylum Streptophyta; class Magnoliopsida; order Ericales; family Ericaceae; genus Vaccinium; species Vaccinium darrowii. The sequence goes on from CM037160.1 coordinate 39,700,072, forward strand.
CTAGTTGTAGGGTTTGAATTATATATTTAACTTCCTCCGACAAGAAAAAAAGGTAACGACAAATAATATAACAGGGGAAAAGAAAGATAGTGTACATTAATATGGTTGTTCTTCTTGTTATTGGCAATTTTGATTTGATTTCTGAAAGGTAAGTTTCGGTCTCTTTTTTTTTTTTTTTTTGCATACAAAAAAAACTTATTACTCTTGCGATTTAAAATTTTTTTCTGACAGACTTGATTTGGTTAGTTGACTAAGAATCTGTATAGTGATTTGAGATGAGAGACTAATGGGTCTAAATTGGGATAAATTATCCCTCCATCACTTGCAGATTTGGCAGCAACAGATTGCCATTGAGACTAGAGGTGTAAATTGGGATGAACCGACACAGAATCAAGAACTGACATGGCCACGAAAGGATTTGAAAAGGGGTATGAGACGATTAGAAGGGGAAACGGCACGGCATGTTTCGTTTAATAAGTGCATTGGGCCAGGCCGTAATTTTTGGCCAAGACTTGAGATGCGGTGGATTTCCAAATTGCTCAAATGCTCTAGTGTTGCACTTTTCAGAATTTCTTTTACTCGTTTAATATGTATAATATGTGGGAATTAGGCTGCGAAAAGGCTCTCTGGGATGTACTAATGGAACTAAATGATAAAAAAAAAATTAGTCTGATTTGGAATTTCAACTAAATAAATAGTACTATGAGAAAAAAAATATAGACACTAACACTTGTATTAACAATTGCACAAATTCTCTCATATGAGATATGTGGGTCCCGCATATTCTATATGAGAGAGTTTGTCTAATTGTTAGTATTTGTATTAAACGTAAAATAGTACTTTCTCTGTCCTTTTTAAATACTACTATTGCTTTGTAAATTCAATTTTCTAAAGAAACATCATCATTATCCTTTCACATCAACTTTACTTCCATTTTACACTTTTAACATCAACTTTTAGGATTTGGGGTTGCTGTTGTGCATGGGATGCACAACAGATGTTGTGCACCATCTGAGCTGTCCCTTTTTTATTTTATTTTATTATAGCTGTCCTTTTATTGTCAGTCCAATGAAGGAGCGATAAAATTGCTCTTTTATTGGTAAGAATGTTATTTAACCGATAAGAATAAGAATATATTTTTACCGGTAAAAATATTTTCACATTTACTGGTCAAATAGCACTTTCATCGTCTGTGTAATTTTCCAATTAGGATCTTTCTATTATCCGCCTACTGGGCGGACGATAAAACACATGGATCCGGGGATCCCGTAGTGCGCCTCCGCACTACGGGGTTGTAGGGCGGCCAAAATTATGTCGTTTTGGGTGTGCAAAGGTTTAAAATCACAACATTTTCTTTCTCTTGGGATTATGTCAAGTTTAACATTAATATTTATATTTTTTTGTGGGCCTTTTATAAATCTAGAAAATTGTTTGACTTCAAATTTTTACAGGACAACATTAGCTAATAAAATTCATCTATTTTGTAGAAATACTAGTTTTTACAAAGTGTCTTTAGAAACAGACATTCACTAGAACTATTGTAGGCGTGTTTTTTTTCAAAAGCCCCCTAAATATAGAAAGTGGCATAATTTAGAATTTCTAAACACAATTGGCAATTTGCGCCTCTTTACTCTTATTCTTATACATTGTAACTCCTTCTCATCTCGAACGGGCATTAGTTTAACCAAACGAAGGAATCCCAAAAATTAAGAAGTTCAAAAATGTGTTTAATTGTAAACTTTTTTGTTTTGAGAACTAGGTTTTAGGGGGAAAGACTTCTACTTCTAAAATAAAAAAACAAACCAACCCCAATCTAAAATAAGTGACTTTTATGTTCACGTATAGGAGAAATCAAAAATCAAATTTGATTTTGAAGAAATAAACACCCACTAAAAAATCTCACATCTTGGAATTCAATAAATAAAACTAGGTTAAAATGGCGTAGTTTTGAGGGATTAAGTAGTGGTATTCTCTTTGCACACCCAAAACGACGTAGTTTTGGCCGCCCTACAACCCCGTAGTGCGGAGGCGCACTACGGGATCCCCGGATCCAAAACACATTCTTACATGGAAGAGTTTTCACTGTTTGAATTCTTACATGTAAGAATTCAGATTTTATGCACCTTACTATCCGCCTATTGGGCTGACGGTAGATTTTTCCTTCCAATTATAGATAGGATAGTACTAGAGGACATGGATTTAGACATTCACTATTCACAAGCATCGGGAAACTCAAGAATTCGGAGAAAACGTTTGTGCCTCTTTATATGGATTGTCAAATGTAAGGCTCGGAATCAGGGGAGGACCTGGGGGTGCTAGGGGGGGTTTGGCCCTTGCAAACCCCCAAGGTTCTTATTAGTAGTAGACAATGTATTACTAGTAGTAGTACATTTTCAGTGTATTTTCAGTTTTTCTGTATATTTGCTATAAAGTGGTCCCCCACAGCAATAATCCTGCGTTCGCCATTGCTCGGAATCCTATTTGTCAAAATGTATGGATTGGAACCCTAGTATGCATTTCTAGATCGAAGAGGCCTTTGAATTAGTCAAAATTTCAAATGATCGGCTGAAATAGTAGGCATAAGAATATGTACAAGCCACTATTTTAGTTTGGGTGTATTAAAAAATAGGAAAAAATAGCAAGAAACCATAGAGATATTATCCTCAGTATACACAAATATTTTAATGGTGTGTCTCGCATAAATCGGATATCCAAAGCATACAGGAGTGGCAACTTTAAGATCACTTGAGAAAAACAAGAAAAATGTTGCCTATCCTAATCTAGCCCTTAGTCGCATAATTCTTCCAAATGTCTTGTACTACTACTCAATTTTCGTATTGCCCATGTGCTTTCAATCTTTATACTCGTGAATTTTAATAGTTTGAGATTTAATTTAATTTATAGAAGCTTTCAAACTCACACTTGCACTCCCGCGCACGCATATTAGGGGGTGTTTTACTAACAAAAAAATAATTTTTTTCACAAAATCAAGACAGGTTAATATTTCACAATACATTATATAAAAAACCGTAAAAAGCCAGTTTATTCTAAAAAACACCCTTAGTGGAACACCTTCTTATGCGTATTATGTGACTTATCATGTAATCCAAGCAACCATTTACTCCCCCCAAAATTTAAAGGCCTTGTTCGGTTAGACATTTTAGTTTAGTTTAGTTTAGTTTTGATGATGTAAGCAGGTGTAATAAGTGGAGAGAGATAGAGAGAAAAGTGAAAAAAGTGATGATGTAATCAAAACTGGAATAGTGCAAAACTAGGGGAAAACTCCCAAACGAACACAGCCTTCTCTCTCTCTCTCTCTCTCTCTCGATCATGATCACCTGCAATTCAAGTCCCCAAAATTAAACAAATATGCTAAAGGTACAACAAAAGTTTCCAACATGATTCCAACACACTCACATAGTGGGTGCAGTCCACATATACTTGAGTGTGAAGTGTGTAATCGACCGAGACAATTTGGGAGTTGGTGGCCAAAATTTTCACACGATCGGGAGGATCATTACAGTGGGTCCGATTGAAGGCCCTTTTGAGTGAGGGCTCCTTTGGCAAAAAAGGAAAAAGCGGTTTTTTGGTTTTGTCTTTATTAAAAAAAATTGTATTTTGTTAGTTTTGCGTCAGGTTTTCGTGGTTTATGGATTCACGAATCCAAAGAGTGTAAAATTATTGTCAAAACTAATTTTTTTAATAAAGCCGAAATTAAACCAATAAACAGAAACTTGACGAAAACTAACAAATGCAAAAACAATTTGAATAAAGATAAAATGAAAAAACCAAAAAACCAGTTAAGAACTTTTTTGCCAAAGGAGTCCGAGTTCCTCTTTTTCTCATCTTCCTCTTTGTCTCTCTCTGTCTCTCTATTCCCATTCGATACGCCATCATCGGTGAACTCCATGTCTCTTTAGCTTCTCTGTATGGCTTCAACCTCGCCGCCCACCACCTGACCTACGCCACGAAATTACCAATTGGTAATTTATGATTTCTAGGGTTTCCAAGGTGTGATAGTGCAAGGAGACAAAACAGGGTTAGACGTTTCGAATGATTATCGGGTGTTGAAATTCAAACAAAGGTATATATCCAGAAAGTTTTGAAATTCAACCCCTACATAATCGAAGTGGGAGCGAAAATTGGGCTGAAAATTAATTGTCCTTTTCCCTCTGATCATGTTTGTTTTTATATTCACCTCGCTTTGTTTCCATCTCAATTTCAGTTTACAGCCCTTTTTATTTTAGGGTTCATTAATTTATGCCAGTTACATTTTACCCATTAAATTAGTTGCTCTGTCAAAAAAATCCATTGATTAAAGAAAACGGTTAATTGTTCTAGGGTTCAGAAGTAGGGACTTATTAGGCATTTAGTCCATGTTAAAGTTTTACAAGGTCTAAGGTCCACCAATTTTATTTATTTTATTTATTTTTAGAATTTAGGCACTTTCAAAGGGTACCTTAGGGTTTAGGTTTTAGGGTGCACTTTCTTATTATAAAGTTTTAGTGATTTAGGCACTTTCATAGGGTACATTAGGGTTTAGGCACTTTCAAAGGGTACCCTAGAGTTTAGACACTTTCATAGGGTACCCTAGGGTTTAGGTTTTAGGGTGCACTTTCCTGTTATAGGGTTTTAGTGGTTTAGGCACTTTCATAGGGTACTCTAGGGTTTTAGACACTTTCGTAGGGTACCCTAGGGTTTTAGGCATTTTCGTAGGGTACCCTAGGATTTTAGGCACTTTCATAGGGTACAAACTTTTTTGGCACTTTCATAGGGTACAAACTTTTTTTTGTAAAGTAAAAAAAAAAAAAGGAAAAAAGAAAAGGATGTCAGCGTTAGGACTGGATAGGTTATAAACTTGTTTGGTGGATTAATGGGGTTACAAATTCATTGCCTAGGACTTCTGAACAAGTCGCCCTAAAGAAAATGGGGTACCAGGTATTTCTACTAATGTAGAAATAGCTACTCATCTACAATGGCTAAGAGAAGATTACCTATGTAGCTTCAAAATGGTGACTAAATTCCTAATGCAAGTGACTGTTTCTTGATAGGCTATTTCCTATATAAAGAGGCTCTTTTTATATAGGAAATATCCTATCAAGAAATGCCTCATGTAGCATGTTGTTTACACAGCATGTATGTTCATATATTGGTGTGGCCTTATGCTTGCATTTGCAAAGAAGAACACCCAATGAAGGGATTTATGAATGTATTCAAGTGCTGGGCTGTTGGCTGCTGGAGTTGGGTATGGACCCAAGTAAGGATCACAAACCAATTCCTCGTGAGCAATTTTATTTTTAACTGTAATAATTAAGAACTCTAAAGCCTGGCTATATGTTAAGAAATATTGTCCCACATTGCTTAAAAGTGAAATGGGTGACCACTTAATATATGTTGGGACCTCTCCACTCATTGCCAATTGGTTTTGAGATGGATATAAAGTTTCCACATGGTATCGAGTGGGGCCCATTCCACTCCACATTTATAAAAAAAAACCGCAATCCCACACCCACGATGATAGACCAGCAAAAAAAAGTTGCATGATGATAGGACCCAAAAAGTGGCCACACGTGACAGACCTCAAATGCTGCTGCACGTGAGGGGGGATGTTAAGAAATATTGTCCCACATTGCTTAGGAGTGGAATGGGTGATCACTTAATATATGTTGGGACCTCTCCAGTCATTGCCAATTGGTTTTGAGATGGATATAAAGTTTCCACACTATAATCCTAAAATGATTATTATGGACCTTTATTTGAACTTCTGAATGATCTAATTGTTTTGCCAAATAATCCTTTGTCCTCTTCTAAGCTTAACCTACCAATGAATGTATGGATTCTTTCATGTGTATAATTAAAGTTTTATGTTTGTGGTAATTCAAGGATGAAGGCCCAGAGACGAAATTTGAAAGAACTCAGAGCAACTTATTAGGGGATGAATATTACTCTTTGGTGTTTCCGACTCAAGACATACGCATCCTAAAGAGATGGAAGTGGGAGTTCCAATTTTGCAAAATTTACTCATCTCTTATTAGCTGAGTGTTCACATGGAGATCTAAAAGTAGGGATTTTTCTTCGAATCTATGATGAGTTCTTTAAAGCTGATAGCTCTTTTGAACATGATGAAGTAAATATTTCTTCTTTTTGTGAAATTTAGTAATACTAGAAATAAGCCTAGAATGGAGAAGTGTATTTGTTTAATTGTTCTGGTGTATAAAATTGGTGGATTTCTGGTTCCAGAAGAATCAGTCAAATATACGAGTTCTCTTCTTTATTGCAAATATTTGATGTTCATGTGTAATATGTTGTGCTCTTATTAATCAAAAAATCTAATATTCATGCTCCTTTGTTGCAGGATGACTGAAGTTTTTGTGTCTGTGACTTCTTAATTAAGAGAATTGGGTGCCAACAACACTGTTTCAGAATTGCAAGGTTTGCCTCCAACGTTATAGCCATGCATCTCTTAGCAGTCATGACCATTTGGTTGTGGATTCTTTTGTGATTTTTGCAGCGAAAAGGGAATTTATGGTATATATATTACATAAGTAGACCAAAAAAAAAAAAGAAAAAAAAAAAGGAATATATGTATGTGCATTACCGTGCTTATGCATATGAAGTTACTAAGTTAGCATCCTATGCAATAGAAAGTCAGGGTGAAGATTTTGTGTCAGATTTTTTTTTTTTTTTTTTGCTGATTATAAACGTACATGGTGGTCGTGGATTTTGGCTAATCTTGGGTTTTTTTTTAAATTTTCAAAGCCTCGAATGCTCTTGAAATGCAAGCAAGCTCATGGCCTCCTGTCGAACTGATCAACAAAAAAAAGAAGAGGAAACTGCTACGCATGAACCATTAGGACATTTTGCTTTGAATTAGTATTTCTTTGGGCTCGATCTAATAAACATTGCTCTGTTACTAAATTGCCTAACGAACATGCGGTTGTTCTGCCAATTATAAATTTTTTGCATGAGAAATAAAATGTTTGAATGACTCACTTATCAATCGATTGGTCATTTGACTGGCATTTGAATCCTTAAAGCAGGGTTTCTCGGGGGACTGAATCGCATGGTGATGATAGTGTCAAACTCTTGATTGATGAAGATGAAAAGAGGGAGCATGGACCAGTAAAACCAGCTGCACCTCTGCTGTCTAGAACAGCTTACTGCAGTTCTTCTGTAGAGAAAAGGATGCTATGGTGATGCTCTTTTTATTCACATGCTATTAATAGTGAAATTAGTTTAAATAAACTACATGCTCATCGATTTGTTTCCCATGCTTTCAAGAAACTGCCTGCCAAGATCAAGCGAGAGAACGGTGGGATTCAGCGCTTTGTTTTGATAACGAAGGGAAGTACGTGGACCATTACATGTAGTGACGGATTTCTTGAAGGCCAGGCTTGGGATGCTTTTGTTGCTGAAACCTGGTGATTTCCTCTTCATTCCTCTCGTGAAATTTGAAGACAAAGCTAATAGATTTTTGGCTGCTACTTTGAGTGCATGTAAATGCATTGGAGAATTTCTAGAATTAGGTTCATGAGCTTATGTATGCTTCAGACTTGAGGACAGAAGCGTCTAATCTAATTAATTAAAATGGAACATGTGGGAATAAACACTGAGCACGCCGTAACTCTTACACTGAGCACACGGTTCGTGCAATGCACGCCATATGTGCAATATGTTAACAAAACATTCATGATTATCTTTCTTTGACATATATATGAACATTGCAGTTTATATTTCCAAGGAGTTTACGACAATCGTTCCATGATCTATGCAAAAACTGAAGCCGGTATTTCCATATAAACTGGCTCAAATGATTATAAATTTAGAAAACTCCATTTTCTTAATTTCAATTCTCAGAAAAGCTTCTCTCAACAAAATCTTCCTATCGTAATTTTCATATTGGGCCTCCAATCGCGCGCCTTGCACTCGAGACCCTTCCCAGAGTACCATGTGGCTGTTGGGGATTTAACACCCCGATCCCACTGCAACGGAAGCGCGATAAAAATAAACAATAAAGCGCAAGCACAAATCAACACACAAGCAATTTTATGTGGTTCTTTAAAATTGAGTACATCCACGGGAGAGAGAGAGATTCCACTATATTTTGAAAAATAGAGATACAATGTGACGTGAAAAAACCCACCCAAAGAGCACCTAACACATGGCTCTATACATAGTTTTTTACTCACCCCCACACTCTATTTTTCCTCGCCAATTTTCTCTTCTCAAGCTCACAACCCATAGCGCACGGCAAACCCCCACGGTTGCCCTCTCTTGTGCCCTTCTCCAGTTGCTCTCCTCTCTCTCTCTGCTCTCAGTCTCTACCTCTCCCACACACACATACATATACACGGTGGGAGAGGGAGCAGTCAACAAATGGGTGGGGCTCCCAAGGCTTTTGTAAAAAAAAGGGGGGAGATGCTCTGCAAAAGAAAAGGCAGGCGTGGGAGACATTAAAAAAAAAAAAGAGGGGAGATGCTCTGGAAAAGAAAAGGCAGGCACCACACAATAATTTCCACCGAAAAACAGCTATGCATTCATTGTTTCCATCTTTTGACTTCTTTTTACTTGGTCTAAAACACCTTTTCATTTTCCTTCTATTTTTCTTTTTCATTTGTATTAACACATGGGCAAAAAAACCCAACAGTGACAGTGCCATGTGATACTCTCCCACAATAAAATATCGGTACTACACTATGCGGGTCATCCCATATCTCCCAATCACCCAACAAATGTGAATGATGAATGTTCTTACTGGATGATTTATCACAACGTAAATGGTTGAGACTGCCACGTAGGCGATGTCATTTGGCATTCTTGGAGGATTGAATAATTACTCCCTCATGAGATCTAGAGTGAGATGAGAGACTGAGATGAACATGAATTTGTGTGAAATAGGGGTGCTATAGTGACTTCTCTCCAACCATTCCATGGATAGTTGCCCTGCTACCGCGAACGTCCATAAACAGGGAGGACATTATTATTGGGGATAAGTGGACATTAGTATTGCTAGATGTTAATTTTTTTGCTATTTGATTTGTGCGGTGGTACCTATAGTTTCCATGGCTACCTAAAATTTGTAAGATTTCAAAAGGTTATTTTTGGGTGGTTGGAATGGATTTAATGGTGAGCTTAAAGGCAAACAAAACTCCATCAGATGAGCCATATAAACTTTTTTCATCCAAGAGGCAATTGTAATTTTTATGTTTGACAAATTATTTCAAAAGGGAAATTCTATTCGCAACCCGTTTTTTGCTATATACAACTCGGTAAAAATAAATCATGTTTTGGACAAAATTTTCTAGTGCATAAAGACCACCTTGCCCCTCAAATTACTACATAAACCAGTTTCAGATATTATCTCCTGAAAAAAACCAATAAATTCGGGAGTTAAAACCCAAAAAGTTCAGTGATTTTCGGGAGTCAATATCCATTAGAGTTCATGTCCGAAAACTAGTATACAATTCAGGAGTTAATATTCAAATTGATTGACATTTTTCGGAAGTTAATATCCGAAACTGGTCATATTATATATTTGGTCGTTGATATTCAATATTTTTCGGATATTAGAGTTGATCATCAGTCATTGTTAGGGTGGTCGGTGAAAGGGGAGGGAGGGAGGAGATTTCAAACTTTGGGGGACAAAAAAATATAGCAAGGGCATTTTTGGAAGTTCAAGGACTTTTTTGTGGGTTGTATTTCTTAACAATGAAATTTTGCCACCTCATCTGGGTTGTATGTAGCAATTGGGTTGTATGTTTAAAAAAAAAAGGGGTTGCGAATAGAATCACACATAGAAAGTAACACAAATTTTAGATATTCATGATGTTTCAACTTTTTTCATTCTATGACCGATTTTTGGATTGAACACAAGAATCAAGGCTGGCCCAAGCCCAAGGCCCAGCTTGGGCCTTGGGCACTCCAAAAAGGGCAGATTTTTTGGGCACTCCAACATTTTTTTACAAATGGGCTAGACTAGGACTCTTTTTTTACCCAAATAAAGGGGAAAAAAACCCATTATTAGTTATAAAATAGCCTAAACCATTATGACCCAATCTAAAAAAAAGGCCCAAAGATAAGTTAAAAAAAAGGTCCCAACATGGATTTTGTTTGTAAAATCCATGTTGAATGTATCCCGAAATCAAAATATGTATTGTATCTTGGCAAAGGTTTTTTTTTTAATTGAAAAATGATTAGTTAGTTGGAGGATGATTATGTGATTGATTAGTTAAAGAAAAATTAAAATGCTTCAATTTCAATCAAAATCCGGAAAGAGAAAAAAAATTTCGTCTTCATAGTTGTGGGTTTATTGTTTCTTACTAATTTGACTTATGGATTTATCATATGTCGAAGAATTTTATACTCTTTGAATTTGTCTCAATGGATTCAACTTTTTTAATAGCTTCATATTTTGATGCCATAATAATGGAATTTTCATTGTCGATGAATTCATTTTTCGAGGCCATGATAAAATGACTTGGTAGAAGATGTGAATTATACAAGTGTAATCACAACTTTTGCTTCTAAAAACGCAACACGAGTAATATTTAAGTGATAATCGTGCGTTATATATGTATTTGGAGACTTCGTGTTTTAACTTTTTTTGTTATTATATAATGATTAGTAGGACTTTATAGTGTCTTGACTTTGTCGTATTGTGATTGTTACTAGAAAATGTTACGATTGCCGATGAGGTGACACAATCTAGATGATAAAATAGGTGTATATGGTAACACCCAAATAAGGGATGTGTATTGTAGTCATTTCCTACTCTCTTAAGGCACATTTTTTAGGCCAGGCCTAGGGTATCTCAAACCCTTGAGCCGGCCCTGACAAGAATACGATGAATCATGATCTTCCTTTGGTATTTAAGGTTGTAACCGGTGCTCAAAGAAACAGCATAAGGAGAAATTGTCAGTCTCAAATCACGGTGGCAACAAATCCAACTCAAATACTGAAGCGGTAGAAAGGATTCTGCAATCGAAGATACACTTATTTGGCAGAACTTGTGAATGTTGTACTTCTGGCAATCGAAGTACACTATCTATGGGGGGATCTTACATGTTACTATTTGTTATAGCTTGGCAAAATTACCCCCATATGTATTTGAAATTATTTGATTTTACTAGTAATTTTTGTCTAGCGTTCGTGGTGTGACTCCCTTCTTTTTATAGAACCTACAATCATATTGCATTTGGTGATATTGTATGAAAAACAGTTAGAGGGCATCCATTGTTCCATGAGGTACTTTACAATATTCGATATTTGTTCACAACGAAGGTAGCATGGCTCTTCCATTTTAGCGTATCAGTAAATTTGCTCAAGTACACGTGGGAAGGTATCAGTAGACATTGACCATGCTATACTAGTCCACCGATTTGGTTTGCCAATAGTTTTTTTCTTTTTTCGGTAATACAAGTGTCCCGGGCCAACTTGCGTGCAACATGGACTAATCCCTATAGCCCTTCTCACATCCATTTCACACGCTTAGTTGGTAGCTTGATTTTTAATTCAATCAAAATAGCAGTTGTTCCGCATACACATGGTTAATTATGTGATTTTCTTCTGTCTGTTACAACATAAAGACTCACTATTCTGAGACGGTTTTGTGCCATAAATTATTGATACGCAATTGAATTAGTACTTGTTAGTCCTCAACTATGTTTGGATGACTCTTTATTTTCTACTATTGATCATGTAATCTTACTTTATTCAATTCCTTGCCAAATTCTCTAATACCAGGTAGGTTTGTCTTTGTCATGCGACGATGTAATTTTGGGCCTTAGTTAATTGAAGAAAGATTTAGAGAACTCAATTTCACAAAGTGAAATGCTCTGGCATTTGCCTAAATGGCTGCATTTACAAATCACATCCTTTTTTTTTTTTTTTCCTCTGATTGGGTAAAAAATTTATTGATTTCTGAAAAAAAAAAAAAAAAAACAGATTAAATGGATCAACGGTACACCGGCAAATAGCGCCACCCGAGCCCAAAGGAAGTCAAGGAGCCAACCGAAGCACCACAAAAGCAAACAAAGTTACACTCCAACTAAAACAACCCAATAACTAAAACAAAAAGCAACCTAAAACCAAAGGACAAAAAACGACAAAAGCAAAGCGAAGGAAAAGCAATATCAAAAGCCAAAGAGCAAACCATAGATCACCATACTCAAATTGAATATCAAGGTTCCCTCTTCTTCTTTATCTTCTGATGATATCCGTAATAGGAACTCCCTTCTTTTTCAGAATGCTCAGAAGGCAATAGATGTTGGTACCAAGTTAGGTATTAAATTTAGAGGGGGGAGAAACTACATTTTAAAAAAGTTTCACGAAATGGAGGAGGAAGAAATAACAAAGATGACCTGTGCCCTTGATGATTTGGAGAAAGGTGTGGTCTTGGAAGAAATGATTACCTTGAGGATAGTGCTTCTCTTTATTCTAAGCATAATGGGAAACACTCATGAAGGTCCAACGAAGAAAAACTATAGCTCATACTTCAAGATTCTCATGCTCCAAAAGTTTGGTTATGGAATTCTCTTCGGAAAAGCCTTGGTCTCCTCTCAAGTAGCCAAGCGAAGAACCGAAACGTGTGAATCAACACAACAAATCCACAAATGCTCAACCAAGTGTAGCACACTCCGTTAAAAAATTGGTCAATCGAATCCCAAGAATTGGCTGGAAACACCATCCCCATCGCATACAAATAAGCTAGAGCCATAGAAGCAACAGAAGTGCACATGGTGGTCATCAGCAGCCAAACAGCCAACCTGTTCTTGAGTGGAAACCCGCTTATGGCTAGGAGGATTGTGGACAGAGAAGCCATTAAGGACACCGTGTTGAAAATGAAGAAAGAACGAAACATATCCGATGATAGTGACCCCATAATAGATGTTCCGGGTTGCAGGTTTACCTTGTTGCTGCTATTGTTTCGCCAAACACCATAGTCTGCCCAAACACCACCTGGAGTGCTAAGCACCCCCTGGAAAGCCATGGCGGCTATCACAGAAGCCGACATGATCAGATTTCCTCGAGCCTCTCCCAACCATTTGTTGTCCATCTTGAAAAACATTTTCCAAGTCTTCGTTATTAGTTCACTGATAGTTGTGATAGTTGTTATCGGTGGTGGTGATTCAAGATGATGATTAGTAGGACTACAGCAGGCTCTTTGAACACCGGCCTGCATAAAGATGTCACGAATTTCCATTGATTTCAAATCTCTAGGAAAGACCTCTAAAACATCCAACGCTGTGAAGCCATTCTCGTTCTTTGTATTTCTTGCTGCTAACACACCTCGGATCTGAAACAAGTATTCTATTGTCTGCACGCAAAACGTTTGAACGCCGAAATATGAATCCATTGTTCCACATAGTATACATATGATGATGGAAAAATAGGTCCCGAAAAACTAACAGAAAAAATTGTCCATAATCCATAATGAATGGACTAGATTTACCGTCGCACCCAAGTTATCCTTTCATTTTGATAGGGTTGTCCAGCGGATCACCCAATCCGTTCAATCCGCCCAAACCGATCCGTCCGTTTACTCGCCCAAGGTACGTTACGGATGGATACGGATCCTAATATTTTCATTTTGACGAGTGCAGTTCGGTTAGGTTCGGGTTCGGGTTTGATCCGCTCGATCCGCCAAATAATCCTTCTTTGATCCGACAAATCCACTCCATCCGTAGGTCATCTACGGACAGTTGCGGATCTTAAAAACGACAATCCATTACGAGCGAATCAAATCGAGAACTGAACCGATCCGTGGACACCCCTATATTTTGAACGATGGACAAATTGTCTTTGAGACTGAACATAATTGGCCTATGGGTACCAAACTATGATTATCAACTACTCTATTGGAAAACTGAAAACAGGCCTATGGGTACAAAACTATGATTATCAACTACTCTATTGGAAAACTGAAAACAAAAATAGTGCTATCACACACGACTCTTGTGAAGAAATCTGATGTCGATTATTTCATGCTCTTTTCATTTTATTCAAGTTTATGCTTAGATATTAGTTTTTTCATTGGATTGCTTCATACCAAATGAAGCGTTTACTCAATTTCAGTAAAATTTTGATTAATGGTTGAAAATGCTCTTACATAACTGAATCAAAGCGAAACCACTGTTTACAATGCCCACTTAGTGAGCAACAATGCTTGCCATCTAGTTTTAAACTTGTGTGGATGGTTTTTGTAATTTCATTGGATGATATTAAAGAATTCATGAAGTACTTTAATTCTTAATAAAAGATATCAAAAAATGATGCTTGTAATTACTTTATTTTTTATTTGAAAATTGATTAATTTTTGAAGGGGCGAGCAATTTTAAACGGATAGAGCACTTACTAACCTCTTTTTGTTTGAGAGCTGCAGCAAGGTGCAAGATGGTATTTCCATTTCCATCTTTCGAGTTGATAATAGAGTTATGCTCATCAATTCTCCTCATCCACTCCACCACCAATTTCAAAGCCTCTAAACGGTTATATTTGACACATAAGTGTAAAACACTCCCTCCTTCTGCTTCTCCTCCTCCTTTTTCTAGTACTTGTATTATCTCGCGAGTCAACTCATCTCTTGTATTAATTTCCGCAATCAACACGCTCAACACCTTCACCCTCCCCTTCGCCACTGCCAAGTGGAAGGGCGTCCTTCCGTCCTCATCGCGGTCTTTCAAAACATTGATGTTTTTCAGCAACAACTCTCGAACGACGTCGGCGTGGCCCGCGACACACGCTACGTGAAGGGGCGATCGCAACAGCGAGTCTAACTCGGAGGCGAGGTTGGGCTTGCGACTCATTAATTCTCTCGTGAAATCCACGTGACCGCGCATCGCGGCTATGTGCGCAGGAGTCTCGCCGAAGCACGTGAGCGAGACTCTGTCCAGGAGGAGTTTATCTTCTTGCATAAGTGCATCTAATGCTTGTACGTCCCCACTCACAGATGCATCATACAACTTAGTTTCTCTCGCACTGGCAGCATTACGATGTGCCTCCATAGCAATAATATCTGACCTTTTAATAACTGTGGCTCTCGATGGGTTTGGTCCGCTATTGTGTTCACTATAATACAAAATAATTTGTGGGTTAGAGCAAATCGGGAGATGAACCTCGGTTTTCCTTGCAAATAGTAGGAAACTGAAAATGAAAAACCGTGTGGGACCGTCCAACCAGTAATAATAGAATGGTAGTCGAATTATGGTTCATTAAACATGCATATTTATGGTGTTAGTGATGCTTTTTTACCCCCTAAAGTTATTGATATGTGTGTACAATAAACTCCAAAATAGTTACTCCTTTTTTCGGTTCATTCGGCATTTTTTTTGGGTGTAACTTACACACACATACACATATATATTTTTGGGTTGTTAGTTTATCCGACATGAAAAATTTGGTGAGGTGGAAAATGTTGTGGGAATTCATAAATAAGAATTTTATACAAATGCGAAAATTTCACAAAATAATTAACCTGTTGCCTACTCGAGTACCCCACACAGTTTTTAACTTTTAACCTTTTTTTCTTTAGACAATCCAATGTCCGGACCAATTCCGCGTACTTCAATTAATTTTGAGGTCCTGAATTTAATGGCCACGCAAACTCTCTAGTGGCCCCAAATAAAGTTTAAAATATTTGACCACCTTAGAATTAATTTTTAATAGAAGATAAACCTTATTCCTTTCTCGTGCCCACTTAGGCAAATAGTTCGTGTTTTAACTTTTAATTAACGTTCTTATGGGTTTTGCTCTCTTTTTCTAAGATGGTAATGGCATACACAACACATGCATATGCATGGAAAGAGGGATAAGATTCATCTCCCAACCTAAAGTAAATTGAAGGATTTGGTATAAAAGAACTTATCCCAATATGACTCATATTTTATCCCAATAGGACTGGTGGTTCCTCTTAAACAACCAGTCCTTGGAAAATTTTTTATGCCCTACTTGTTAGCACCACTTACAAGTTAATTTTTTAAATTATTTTTTAAAAGACTTAATATGACTTGTGAACATGCTTGTCGTAACTTTTTAAAAGTTTAAATAGAAGTTCAAAGCAACAATCATTTTGTGTGTACCCAATTATTTGGCAGGTGATTTTTGTTTTAATAATATTTTTCTAACTCTTCAACCAAAAAAGGTGTTTAGTTAATTAAATTATAGAATAGCTTTATTATTCGAATAAATATATAAGTTGTCTTTAATAATTATATATAGAGAGGCCCCTTTTTTTTTGTGTGTACCCAATTTTTAGCCTCATTTTGTGTCTACCCAATTTTTTTTCCTCGTGTAAGCTCTTAAAATCACGTTTTAAACACATTGAATGATTCAGATCATCAAAATTTCACCAAAAAAGGTGACTCCTACATTTTGGCTAAAATATGGGATCCCTCGGTTCACTTCCACCACAAATGTCTAATAGAATGGGAATCGATTCATCATTGTGAATTATAATTGCCCGTGACCCTATTTTTTGTGAGGTTTGGCTAAATAAGTTCGCTTAACTTTTTTTTCGTCTTTATTTGATTTTTTTTGCGTTTGTTAGTTTTGCATCTATTTTTTGAGTATTATTGGTTTGTCTTGACGAGAGGAATTCAAAAAGGTAAGAGATTATGATTAGAACCCTCAATTTTTTTAATAAGATCGAAAAAAGTGTAAAAAGATGACTCTTTGGCTTATTTTTGTCTTTATTCAAAAAAAATTAAGCTTCGGTCATATTTTTTTTTACTTTTTTGATTCCTCTCGCCGAGATGAACCAATAATACACAAAAAGTTGATGCAAAACTAAAAAATGTAAAAAAAAAATCAAATAAAGACGAAAAAATAAGCCAGCCAACTTTTGTCTTTACATCTTGTCAGGCCACCTGTATAACTTTTTTTTTAGTCCGTCGATAGTAGAGTTTATGGGGTCTATCATAGCTGCTCTAAGGCCATTTGTTTTTGTTTAATTCTAACATTTCAATCAATCTTTTAACAATTGAAGGTTTTGTAACTGAAGCAAAACATTGACAAATCATGTACTTATTGTGTACTTTTTTTTTTTTTGTTGAACTGATGTACTTATTGTGTACGAATAAGTAGATTTGTAGTAGTTCTTATTGTATATCAGTAGATTTGTCATTTCTGTCGTGAATGTGAACACATCCCCCAATTCATCTATATATTCAACCCCAACCCCACACGGTTTTTCCTTTTCACCTTTTTTTCTACGACCTATTTGCAGTAAAAGACACAGCACATGCATGGAAAGAGGGATGAGAGGGATGTGGAATAAAGGAACTTGTCCCAAATCCTCTTTAACCACCAGTTCTTGAAAGAACTGTAACAGATTGACACATTCCACATTTTTTATGGCCCGATCGACTTGCTATCACTCACATGTAATTATTTTATATATTTTTTCAATTGTTTACTTTTCATTTCGCCAGGCCTCTATAAGGCTCATTTTTATATTGTTTCTAGCACGGTTCTTTGGCATTGCAATTCAGGCATGCAATCAAGAACTACTCTCTCAAGCAGTGTAATCATCCTTAAACCATTGTAAGTCTTCTTATGCAAATAAAATAGCAGTCTGTTTCTCTTATGCAATAATCATTCTATTTCTTTTAAAAGTTCTTACAGTAGTTTAAGAGAATCTGAAAGGGAACACCCCATGATCAATATATCATAGGTATAATATAAGAATATAATTAAAATTGTTCCATTCTTTATTATCAAAATCAAAAGAGGAAATTTCGAATGAACTACATGAGACCTGTAGACCTTGTAGAGTCATGTTGGTATAGGCATTTCACCCGTTTTTAGCCTATGGATAGGCGTTGCAAGGTTTGAGCCATATCTGTTGACTTTGTGGGTTGAGATACAGTAGTAGAAATTGCCCCTGAAGAAATTGGTAAAAGAAAGAACAATTAGAGTTATATTAATATACTATAATTAAGATATAGACCCTGAAAAAGAGATCATTGGTGGTTAGTACTTATTATGATAAGGCAACTAGATAAACAAAACGTTACCTTTTCTTGTCCATGAACAAAGAACAATCCAAAAGATTTAGGATAAACAAAGTATATCAGACATTAGATTTTTTAGAAAATCTTTTGCTAATTAGAAATAACATAATTTTATTAAGACAATTAAGTAGAGAAAGGTTCAAACTCTTAGAGGGAAAAGAACAACTAGTTAGATAGTATTATAGAAGCAATAAATTTCAAAATTAGCCTTTAAGTTTATGCCACTAGACAAGTATACTTGTAGAACTCTTCCTAATTGTAGCATAGAAAAATTTCATAGATATTGCAGACAAGAAAATAATCTAGGACGTTTACATATTATTGGAGCTCATATTTTATTTGCCATAAATAATTCAACTGATAGTAGTATAGAAGAATTTTACTATAAAACTAAGTTAGACATTTCACAATATCATATACAACGTATTAGAGAAAGTACTAATAATGTTCAGCAAATTAATCTATTTTCTGCACTAAATATTTAGATTAGTCAGTAACCTGGATAAGAGTAGAGAGAAAATAAAAACCCAGGATAACAGTTGCTGTATTCTAAAACTAGAAGGGAAACTTTGTAATAGAAACATAAAACCTAAAAGAACGGGGACACCCCTAAGCGCACACGGTTTTTCTTTTCACCTTTTTTTTGGGGGGTCCTATTTGCAGGAAAATAGGGGTGAGATTCCTCCAAGAAAAAGAAGGATGTGGAATAAAAGAACTTGTCCCCATTCCTCTTTAACCACTATAAACATGTTTGTCGTAACTTATTAAAAGTTTAAAATAGTAAGTAGAAAGTGTTCAGTTAATTAAATCTGTATCTATATTTAAACTGTTATGGAGAAAACAGATATAACGATCTTGATCAATTCAACACATCTCAAAAATAGTAAATCGACCATATCTTTATTAACCATCAAGATAAGAGTGAACAAACCCCTTAAATTAAATTTTAATTTTTGGCTCACCTTCTTCTCTCTGTTTCTAACCTATCAGAATAGCTCAATAACTTTTATTGATGGAAAAGAATATTTTTTTTTTAGGGGTGGCTATTCTAGCCTTTTATAGAGGAGAGGAGAGAACCTAGATAACACTTAAATGATAAGGAATATTCTAGCCTTTTTTATAGAGAAGAGAGGAGGGCGCAGATAACTCTTAAAAAGTATCTATTGATCACAATATCTTTTATGTAGATATTTTCCTTTATCTAATTAGTTATGATGATCCATACTTATTTTTAATTGGCTTTATCTTATAGTAGAGTGTCATGTGTATTAAATATGCACAAGACGTGGAGTTTTAGTGAGCCACAAAACCGTGGGTCTAACATGACAATGAAATTTCACAGTGCTGAAGACTTTTGGCAATTGAGCAAGGGATAATCCGATTCCCATTCTGACTCTCGGGCGTATGTCGGTATGTGATGAAAGTGAATCAACCCCACATGATTTTCCTTTTCATGATTTTTTCTTTTACCTTTTTTTCCCCCATGATTATGAATGGATCGAGGGGTATGGAGAGATCCATTGCGGAAAAGGCTTGATCCAATAAGCCTCTTGTGGTAGAACCGTAGGAGTACCCACACGGTTTTTAACTTCTAACCTTTTTTCTTCATAACCTGATGTTAGAATTATAATGTCCGAAGTTAACGATGATTTTAGTGAACCACAAAACTGTGAGTCTAAATGGCAATAAAATTTCACAGTGCTGAAGACTTTTAGCAATTGAGCAAGGGATGATTCGATTCTCATTCTGACTGATTGGGCATATGTGATGGAAGTGAACCAACCCCACATGATTTTTCCTTTTACCTTTTTTTAATCTTGATTACGTATAGAGAGGTGCATTGCGGAGAGGCTTGGTCCAATAAGCCGCTTGTTTTATCAATTTGAAATATTTATATAAAAAATGTTTTATAAATTTGAAATTTTCACATATAAAATGAACGGTTTAGGTCATCATTCTCGCCCAAAGGTATCAAATAAAATGAAGATATATGCATGAAAAAATTGGTTTGAAAAAAAAAAAGGGAGACAGGCAAGGACTTGATCCGAGTAATTTTCCATAGAACTAAAAATATACAGTTTCATGAAAATTACTCGGATCAAGCCCTTCCTGGTCATTTGTTTTGGTAATTCTTTGCGGAGACCTTTAAAAACACATTGGACGGTTTGGATTATAAAATTTGACCGGGAAAATAAAGTGTAGACGGAAGGTCCGCATTTAAAGGTGTGGATAGAAAGTAAGAGTATGTATAGGGAGCACTCATCTCAAGTTTTTTTTAGGTAATTAACTCATCCCAAGTTACTCTACACAACAACCTTTTCATGATGGACAATGTTGCGTACCCATAAAAGTTGCATGTAATTTACCTGAAAAGTGCAATGAGTGGCTAAGATTCACTTAGGGGTGAATCAAGTGAATCTGAGCCACTTATTGCTATTTTCTGAGTAATTTTTGTGCAATTTTTCTGGGTACTTAGATTAATGTTTCATGATCTATGTTATGTAATGTGCGAGATTGACCGTTAGCGAGAGTGAACAAATGTTATTTAAAAATAATTGAAAATGTCTGAATTCGTAAACACGAATCAAGATTCGGACCTGGAAATGAGAAAAACTTATTTGCGGGCAGTCCGCTAACAAGGCATGCGCGTCCATCTCGAGATTTAACAGTTTTGATTAATGCACTTCTCTCTTTATTAAAAGCAATAATAATAATAATAATAATAAAATCCGCGAGATTGGCAAAGCCCGTTACGTCCAGCAAATGTTCCCCCATCTCTTGGTTGTGGATCTGTTGTCCCGAAAAACATGTTCCAACTCCGTGTCCTGTCTATCCAAGCCACCAGTCCAAACAATCGACGGCTCAGACTTGCAGATGAACATGTATGGCTTAGATTTGTTTGGGGTGAGATGGAATCCGAGCCGTTAATTGCTCGGATGGACGATTCGGATGGACGGTCAGGAGTTGGGACAGGGAGTTTGGGACAGCGGATCCGCTTCCCCGTCTCTTCAATCATTTTGCCAATTGCTCCACGCCCCAATTCCCAAATCAGAGGTACATGCATCCCTCTTTCTCCATCTAGAAATTCAACCTGTTGTATCCCACCCCTCGATGTGTCCAAATCACCTAAGCTTCAAGTTAGGGTCCGTATGTACATTGACTTTTAGTTACATTAATGGGTATGTGTTTTTTGTGCGGATAGCATTTTTAGTGGGTTTGGATTCCATGTTTCTGGGTTTTTCAATTCTGGGTTTTAGTGGGTGGGTAATTAGAATTGACAATGCATAATTTTGGGTTGGTCATTGATTTGATAGATTTGGGGGTGTTGAGTTTGAATTGTATATTTTTCCAATGATTGCTAGAGAAGATGTTGTATACAGGGAAGTTTTGCCTTCTAATATTATTAGGGCAAGTGTTGAGTTCTTTAGTAGTAATGTTGTTTTCGATATGGGATTTCCTTGCTCTTCAGGATCCCCCGAAATCCGACTTTTGGGAAAATACATTTAGATTCATTATTACGGGATTTGTGGTGTGGGATTTTTGCGTGGTAAGTAGATTGAAACGATCATGCGAAATTCTGGGCTGATCTTTTCTCTGACTGATTTGAGGAAATTGAGGTTGAATTGTGTGATTTTAGCTAACTAGTGTTCGAAAAGTGAGCTCTTTGTGGTAATTCTGTTGTCATAGTTGTCATCCCAATTTGCCATGTGGGTTATTATGTCTGTGAAGTAGAGCTTATCTTTTTGGCTCCATTCAGGTGGCAAGTATTTTGCGCAAGTGAAGGAAAGAAAAAAAAGCAAGTGGTGGCTAGCTCATGTGATAGAGTTGTTAAATGCCCCACACTGCATTCCGGAATCGAGTCTCATTACCCCTCCCCGTGTAATAGACTAAGAATGACGAATGACAAACAAAAAGAAGTAAAGGAAAAAAGAATCAATTTTTCTTCTGTATGGTCATTTAGGAGAGACTTTTGTGAAACAAGTTAATACATGGTAAGATTCCTGTAAAATCTTGCATTTTTATGTATGATTAGTTGACGGAAACTAATCATAGTGAGAAAAGATGCCACAAATTTCTGTGGACTGAACAATGAACATTATGCAGGAAGTTAATAATCTGTTACTTCCTTTCCTTGCCAAACTACTGAAAAGGGCCCTTAGGGAAGTTGTAACTCGTTAGTTTTTTTTGTTCAGTTGAAAAGATGCGCATTCCTTCTTTGAGTTTGTGTTTCTGAAATTTCAGTTTGGCTGAGGGATTGAAGGGTTACCAGTAATTGTGGGGCCAAGTTAGGGAAATAAGGTTTTGATTAGAAGCTGCAAACGTGTATCGGCTTGTGGCTACCACAACTACCCGAGGTGGATTAGCAACCGATAACGGGGATTCAGTGGTGACATTGGACCAATTTCCACGTTGGAGTGATGCCGAGGATAAGTTTACATTTGAGAATGAAGATCCCGGCTTTCCAAATTTGTACTTCCCCAACCCTTAAGGCTGTGTTTGGATGGTAGTATTCTCAAGGGGGAATGAGAATGTGATGCTTTCTAGTAATGATTCCAACATTTGGAACAGACAGGAATAGGAATGTAATGCCAGACTTTTATGATTCCAGCGTTTGGCAGAGACATGAATAGGAATGCGATCCCTGATGACATAATCAACTAGGAATTACATTCCTAGACTGAGTGGGAATCTGATCCCTCCCTTACCTCATGTGAATCTCAGATTCCTGGCTCATTCATTAAGAAAAAGAAATGTTGACTTTAATAAATTTCCAAAATAATTGTATCCCGCGTAAGATTACTGAATTAATCCAAACACCGAAATGTCATTCCTCCAACTATCAAATTCCTAGGAATTCGATTCCCAGCAATCATATTCCTGTTCCTACCCAAGAAAAGTCCCGGGAATTTGATTCCCGGTAATCATATTCTTATTCCTACTCAAGATTCGGGTCATCCAAACACAGCCTTAGCTTCTTCATAAGGGGCAAAGAGTACTGGTGTCTAGGTTATCCGGTGGACCATGAAATCAACTCAAAGATTTATCTTTGGAGGGGGGGGGGAACCTAGGGGTGAAAGGAAAACCGAAAAACCGAAAAAATCGAAAAAAACCAACCGATCGGTTCGGTTTTCTGTCGGGGAAAATCTGTGCCGGTTGACTTCGGTCTGGACCAAACCGAACCGAAAAATTATCGGTTCGGTCTCGGTTTCCTGGAAATTGGTTTGGACCGAACCGAGCCGAGCCGAAATCATGCCAATTTGGACCGAATTACCCCGAAACCACCCCTATTTGGACCGAAAACCGAAAAAAACAATCTTGACCCCCCAAAAATAACAAATCCTAGCCGTCCATCTCAATCTTAACGCCGGACCGAAAAAACCAAAAAAATCGAAAAAAACCGAACCACCCCGAATCGATCGGTCCATTGTTTCTTTCTTTTGCCTGTGTCCTTTTGAACGGATGAAATTCAACCCTTTCAAACAGCTACTTGCACTATTCAAGAATGGTCTAATGAACCATTTTGCATAAATGTCCATTGGAACCCAATTTTTTCTTTTTTCAAATACTTAAACTAGATCGATACTTGTTCTGATACGCATTTAGCCTACGTAGTTCGATATAGGCCTCTATTTTGGCTTTCGCCGCTTAATCGTAATCATATTCAGAATCTCGTCACACTAAACCTACTTCTCTCAAGAGAACCCTGTTTACCCCATTGTAGCAATTTTTGAAATTCAAAGTGTTCGTTTGTTCCATCTCGTCAGACCTTGAGCTATCGCAATCGTAGTGATGCAAAAATGTCCAGATTCATTGAAGATAAAATCACCTCCCCACCTCAAAAGATAAAATCATGCTTGATTTTAGCAACTTGATTGCTAAAATTTTTTGGAGAACTTAGCCTAAATTGTTTAGGGTCCGTTTTGTAAAGTTTTTGTTTTCTGTTTTTTGTTTCTAAAAACCTAAAAGTAGAATTATGTTTATTGATTATAAAAACAAAAACAAAAAACATGTTTAGTAATAAAAATTTAAACGACCCTGTTTTAAAAACAAGGCAAATCACCTTTTTTGTGTTTTGAAAATTTTCAGAAATTTTGAAAACGTTTTTAGTAAACATAAAACATAAATAAATTACCAAAGGCATTTTTGTTTTTAGTTTTGAAAAAAATTGAAAACAAAAACAAAAAACAGGAAAGAAAAACGTTACCAAACGCCCTCTTAGTTTGTTACTTTCTTTTTTTTTACACAATTATAACTACCCCTGATTTCCCTTGATGCGACCAAAAAAAAAAACCCTTATTTCATTGATTCTCTCAAAGTGTATTTTGCCGCCGTTCCTATTCGTGTTTGAATAATGACTTGTATTTAAAAAAAAAAAGTATATACACACATAATTTTTTAAAATTTGTAACCTCTTCCGTTTTTCTTTAGAAATGAGGACCTTACTGAGACCTGTGCAACATATATAAACTATGAAGAGTAGGAATTTTCAAAAAAGAATGTTTGTTTAGTCAAAGTCATCAAAAGATCAGAGGAAAAAGGTAGTCAACCTGTGAGTGGGAAGCATGAATTGTTCCGGTCATCTGCAGTTGGCGGTAAAGGAACACATACCAAAATTTCGAGGACAAAATTATTTTAAGGGATATTGATTGTAATGGTCCGGAATTTTTTAAGAATATTTCGATCGGTGACAAAATTTATTTAATTTTCCAATGTAATTGAATTATATGCTTGTATATTGTTACTATTTGTTATGAGTACATGAGTGATTGTTGTATGTGTACTGTATGGAATGATATATCTTTACATTCCGACGTTATATGTATATGTAAGCCCAATATCTCCCAAGTCAACATTGTATATCATTTCTTAAGGGGTGATTTGGCTAATTTGAAAAAATTGGTTTTTTGATTTTTTTTGTTTTGTTCTTATTCAAAAAAAAATTGCATTTGTTAGTTTTCGGTCGATTTTTTGCGGTTTCTTGGCTTGTCTCGACGAGAGAAATCTAAAAAGTATAAAATTATTAGCCAAACTTAAAATTTTGTGAATAAAGACGAAAAATAATCCAAAAAACTGGTTTATTTTGGTTTATTTTTTGCTTTATTCAAAAAACTATTCCTTTTGACCATAATTTTATGCTCTTTGGATTTGTCTCGACAAGATAAATCCAGAAACCACAAAATCTTTACGCAAAACTAACAAATGCAAATTTTTTTTGAATAAAAATAAAAAAATACAAAAAAACCAATTTTTTCAAATTAGTCAAATCACCCCTAAATCTATCCTATAGCCTCTCTAGCTACTCAAACATCCCACCAACCCTTTTCTCATTCAAGGCAAGGGAAGGCAACCCATTCCCAGCTTCTCCCGCCAATTTCGGCACACAGGGAGATAGAGAGAGAATTGAACACCCAATTTCTTTTTCTTCTTCACTGTTTTATTCCAATGCAAATTGTTGGTGTAATTACCGCAGATAATAAAATAAATTAATAAGCACAACACCAGAAGAGGCTGAGGCGCGGGTATCTCGCTTTCTTTAAGGAGATATAACCTCTGCGTTGGGTAAGTTCCCAATAACCGATGCAGCAGACTACTTGTTATTCTCCTCTAGGATACAACAACCCAACTCAGGTTGTGTGGCTTTTACACACTCTACCTAAGTGTGTGAGCCCAAAGCTTCACCAAATAAACACCTTTCTTTGTCCACAAAGCCCTCGGGTTGGTCCATGTAAAAAGGCTGTTTTTACATCCATTTGATGAATTTTTAAATCACAAATTGCAGCCACAGTATTAACAATCTAATGGATATAACACGTGTAACCGGAGAGAATGTGCCAAAAAAGTCAAGACCAGCTTGTTGCTTAAAACCTTTTGCAACTAGTCTTGCTTTATATTTATCAATAAACCCATCCGGTTTAAGCTTTTTTCGAAGGACCCATTTACACCCAATTGGTTTACAACCCTGCGGTAAATCTACTAATTTCCATGTTTTATTTGAAATTAGTGAATCCATCTCATCATTTGTAGCCTCTTTCCAAAATATAGCATCAGGTGATGACAAAGCTTCTTGTAAAGAAATTGGAGTATCATTTACATTAAAAACATGATAGTCGGGGCCAAAATCTTTTTCAACTCTAGCTCTTTTACTCCCAATTTTGGTCTTTTAGGATCTGTAAGCCTTATAAAAGCTAGACAACCCAAACTCTCAGATGTCCCAAATTTGGCTTATGCCCCTTCCATACCTCAAAAGGTATCAGTTTAGTTTTCTTACGTGATACTCTATTCAACACATAACAAGCAGTCAAAACTGCCTCACCCCAAAGATTT
Source organism: Vaccinium darrowii (assembly GCA_020921065.1). Classification (NCBI taxonomy): domain Eukaryota; kingdom Viridiplantae; phylum Streptophyta; class Magnoliopsida; order Ericales; family Ericaceae; genus Vaccinium; species Vaccinium darrowii. Next base: position 39,726,405 of record CM037160.1, read on the forward strand.
GAGGGGGCACTTGAATCAATAAGCATGGCATTAGTTAGATCAATCAATGTTCTATTTTTTCTTTCAGCAACACCATTTGATTGGGGTGAATATGGTGGTGTAATCTCATGGATAATTCCTAGTGACTGAGCAAACGAGTCAAAGCCAAAAGATACATACTCTCGACCTCTATCACTTCTGATTCTTTTTTTCTTTTTATCGAGTTGATTTTCAACCTCTAGAAGGAATTCTTTAAATTTCTAAAAAGCATCACTTTTATGTTTCAACAAATATACATAAGTATACTTTGAAAAATCATCAATAAAAGTGATAAAATATCTATTTCCACCACGGGTTAAAATTCCTTCGAATTCACATAAATTTGTGTGAATTAATTCTAACAATTCAGTTGTTCTTTCAACACTTTTATGAGGTCGTTTAGTAATATTTGCTTGACTGCAACTTTCACAATTTTTCAAATTTTTTTGTCAGTTTAGGAATTAATCCAAGACCACTCATGATTCCCACATATCTACTATTGATATGACACAAGCGAAGAAATTAAATAAAGAAAGCATGTAAAGATAATTTACCTACGTGGAGTTCCGCCCAATGCCTTATTGTGTCAATAATGCATCTTGGCTTAGTAATCTTTGCTTGACTGCAACTTTCACAATTTTTTAATTTTTTTGTCAGTTTAGGAATTAATCCAAGACCACTCATGATTCCCACATATCTACTATTGATATGACACAAGCGAAGAAATTAAATAAAGAAAGCATGTAAAGATTATTTACCTTCGTGGAGTTCCGCCCAATACCTTATTGTGTCAATAATGCATCTTGGCCTTTAGCCTCCTCCTCCATGCGGATGCGTGTGATCAATGTCTCCGGAGATGGCTTCTTTTACTTGTGGCGCATCGTCTTTATAAATCCCTCCAAGATGACGGTAGTTTGTCAATGATGCCTGCACCACAAGATTGTCTCCAATCTTGATGCCTTTTGATGTCATCTCTGCCACTATCATCTGAAAATCTTGCTTCCTCGACAACTAATTTTCATCCACCATTTGGAAGCGAAAGAATCGGCTGGCCGCATATTTTTCCGCGCCTACTTCGTCAATATCATTCTTGCTACTTAGACTCATCTATGTTGTATGCCTCCACCTACTCTAGATGAGCTTCATATTCTTCCTCGTTCATCTCCTCGGCAGAGATTTTGTTCGGATTTTTCTCGGTGAGAATGTAGGCCACCTTGAGAAGACTTAGGTAGAAAAGGACTTTTCTTTTCCATCTCTTGAAATAAGCTCCCTTGAAACTGAAGGGCTTGTTGAGGTTGTCAGTGCCATCATTGGTCTTTTCTGGTGCTTATTCTATGCTTATATATCCTTAAAATTGTTGGTGTAATTACCGCAAATAATAAAATAAATTAATAAGCACGACACCAGAAGAGGCTGAGACGCGGGTATCTCGCTTTCTTTAAGGAGATATAGCCTTTGCGGTGGGTAAGTTCCCAATAACTGATGCGACAGACTACTAGCTATTCTCCCCCAGGATACAACAGCTCAACTCAGGTTGTGTGGCTCTTAGACACTCTGCGTAAGTGTGTGAGCCCAAAGCTCCACCAAATAAATACCTTTCTTTGCCCACAAAAGTATAAGTAGAAAAGTAAGAGTAAGAGGTAATTATATTTCTTACTTCACTTTATTTGATACATCTTCCAAAGCTGTAAGAACCCTTATTTATAATCTCTAGGTAGACAACGTTCATTCAATGTAGTTAGTGCTAATAACATATATTAATTACTAATCACTTAATAACTCTTGCATTAATTCTTATGTTGACAAAATCTGATGCTAACCGGTTAAACTTTTAATTAATATACTTTATTAATTACAAATGTAACAACACAAATCACCATCTTCCACGCCCTTTTTTTTTCCCTTTTCTGCATCTCAACACACCACCATTTCCAACTCATTTTCAACTGTTAAAACAGCCCCAAAATCGACTCCATTTCAATCCCAAAAGTTGATGCATTTCAGCTCCTTTAAAGCACCCAAATCAGCTGCAACTTGACCCCGTTTCTACCTTAGAAGCAATTCCGAAAGCTGTTGTACTTCATCTACATTGCAGCCCAACAACCAGCCTCTGAAACAGCTCCATTTCAATCCAAAAACAGTCTCAAACGTGTCACCGACTACCCAACTCCATTCTCACTCTCTTATGTTGTAGAACTACGGATCAAGGTAGTTAAATTCTCTCTCCCTCGTAAATTGTGTTGTAACGAACGCTGTGAATGCAACTAAGTTAGGAGAAAGTTAACAAAACAACAAGCAATCACACGAGACAAAGATATATGTGGTTCCCCCAAGATTGAGGTACATCCACGGGCGAGGAGAGAGAGAGTTCATTATCAATTGTGAAGAAGAGATACAAAGAGCCGGCTATGATCCGTAACTCTAGAGAGGCACAAATATGAGAGCAATAACCAAAGGATGTAACGTTAAAAGCCCCCAACACTGCTTTATATAAGAAACTCCAGAATAATTAGGTTAAAACCCGTCAAAACGCGTCACCCGTGTAAATCCGTGCGTAACTCGGACAAAATCGCCCGAGCGGGATTTCCAGAAAAAAGCCAAAAAACTTTGAAACTGCCAAAACCGCTTGGGCGGCCCTAAAACCCGCCCAAGCGGCTTTTCCAGAAAACTCCCCGAAATCCTGACAGCATGTGGAGTGTGACAAAACTGTACACCTTTTCCAAGAAAGCCAAATTCAAGGCACTCTCTCAACAAATTGTATGCTTTGACAAAAATTTGTCTCAATTTCTGCTACAATTAACTACTGTTCCCTTTGGTTTATATTGGGTGTTGATAATGAAGTGAATTGAATGATTTGTATTTGGTTAACCTATTAAAATAATGTAATGATGTGCAAATTGAGAGGTAAAACAGACATATGCAAGTATTTCTCTAAGATAATTGGTAGGAGTATTATAGTAAGTACCGTGGTTAAGCTAGTGAGAGCTTGTGAAAGGAAATGTGAATTTGGTTATCAATCCTTCTGAAGTATAATTATTTTTTTTAAGTCATCAGATCCTGTTAATCAAGGACATTTATTATTCTAAGAACCTAGAACGAACTCAGGATGATGGTTGGTTTGCGGATTTGGATGATCTTGTGGTCGTGGTTAAGTTAAAATGGAGTAATGAAATGGGTGATTGGTTAGGGGGAGCCCAGCAGGACCTTGGGGGTAGCCTAGCAGGACCTCGTACTAATGAAGGTAGCCTGAAGGACCTTGAGAGTAGTCTGAAGGACCCTGTGTTGTTTGGGGCAGCCTAGCAGGACCTTAGGGATGGCCTAGCAAGACCTCGTGGTGTTAAGGGTAGTCTAATAAGACCTCGAGGACAGCTTGAAGGACCTGATGGTTTATATAATAGTTATGGTTGGTGGTTATGGATGTAGCAAAGGAATTCAATGGTGAAATCTAATCTTACAACCTAGATTTGAATCCTGTAATACACAATTTTTCTTTTGTAGTTTGATGGATTAGCTAATCAATCAGATAATTAAAAGAATGAAGTACTGACAATAAATAAGAAACAAGAAAGAGGATTTTTATAGTAGTTTGGCTAATTGCTTAGTCCACTCTTCAATTATGCTCATTCGAACACTCACCAGTATCCACTATGTTCTCAATACTTACACTTGAGTTGGATTTCACAAGACCCAACACCCCTTTACAACAACTCTTCTAGTACATGCAGACCGGATCACAAACTCCTCACACTGGTACATGCAGACCGGTTCACAAAGTCATAACTCTGGTGCACGCATACTAGTTCACACACTTACAACACTGGTAGACTTCTTTTTTTATAGCCAAAAGTGAATCCCACAAAGTCTTGTAATAGCCGTTCAAACGTGTATATCATTTAGACTCATGTTTCCTTCTTACGGCTCATCGAGTAGTATATCTTCAATATTGATTTCTCTGGACGACAAAGTCAACAAACGGCATAAAGAAAATCTTACTAATAAAGATACACACACAACATAGAAGTTGAAATCTGTCATCTAGCTCAACGTATACTTGCAATAGTTGCAAATTCTCATTTTTTGAACTTGGGACAAAAAGATTACTGCTAATTTATTAAGCCTGCAAATTTTAAATTGTCAGAGGCAAAATAAAATTGCAAGTGTATGGAAATATGCTTCATAAATAGATTTATGAAAATTCTTAAGAAATGGCATGGTTCCGTTTTAGTCAACAAAGTTGAAAAGAAACAGAAAAGCAAAAAAGAGTATAAAAAAGGGGGTGTAGTACTTCTCTCGGATCCCACCTGGGTTCCCGCCCAAGCCTAAGCATATTCGTATGTACTCCATATAGCAGTATAGCTCAGTGGACCAAATAACTAGAAGACTGATGGGCTTAAGAATAGGATTATGTGGCTCTAATTGCAAAGGTGGCCCAATAAGTTATGATGGATATGAGAGTATGACTTTTACTCATATATGGCCCAAAAACAATAGAAAGGTCCAATACGAAACTATAGGCCTTGCAAAACCAATAAAACATTTAGCTCAACCAATACTTCATTTATGCAAATATGCTCAATAATAATCAAATTGAACTTAAACATTTTTATCTCATAAAATAATCAAATTGACATTAACATTTTTTATCAACATAATTGAAATTCATTCTAACAAAACATTATCATCAAAATTAAATCCCTAACAAAATCTTCGAATGCAAGTCATATATATTAAAGGCTAGTAATTTTGAATGTGTCACTCTTTTTCTTTTAATCGTTCCTTACAATCGAAATGCATGTTTACTATCTCTATGTTGTGGCTTTTGGGTAGTTTTTTCTACTGAGCTTTTTATGCTCACGGTACTACGTGCTCGAATATTCCCATGCCAGGTTTAGAAAACGGAAGTGAAGACTTATGTTAAGCTGAAGGTGGACGTCGTCTCGGAAGAAAGATTCATCGAGCTCTGTATCTTTTTAAAAGTGTTAAATTTAAGGTTGTAATCTTATTTGGGCCATGTTCCACTAAAAAAAAAACTGGTTTTGTTTTAATTCAAAAATCATTATATTCCACCAACAAAAAACTCCCCAAAAAATTGGTTTTGTTTTAACTTTAAAACCACTCTATTCCACTATCCTTTACAATAAACCAAAAAATCAACTACCATTTACAATAAACCAAAAAGCAAAAACACTTTAGTGGAACAAGTTGTAGATTTAAACTACAACTTTTTTTTTTCCCGGAAAGATAAAGAGTTTTATTACGAATGAGAGCGGTCTAAAGACCGAACATCAGCATGGGCAAGACTAGCGAGATATTGAGGGACAGGACCCCCCCAACACTCCAATCTAGCACCTAATAGGGCTTCTTTAGCCAATGAATGAGAAATCCTATTACAAGAACGCTTAACATGAATAAAAGAGCAAGATGAAAATAGGGGTACAAGTACCAAACAATCAGCAAGAATAGAGCGGCAATCCGAGAAGGATTTCCCATCTTGAGTTAATGCTTGAACCACTTGTAGCGAGTCACCTTCAACAATGATGTTCGAGAATCCATGGTTGGCTGCAATAACAAGAGCTTCGCGGAAGGCTAAAGCTTCGATGGAGCGAGGAGACAGAAGGCCAGTAAACGGAATAGAGGCAGACCCCAAGACATTACCAAGATAATCCCTGGCAACAATCCCCACACCAGAGCACCCATCCGTTTTGTTAATAGCACCATCAACATTCAACTTAATAACATCGGGTGGGGGGGGAAGCCAAGAAGACGGATGAGGAGGAGTACCAGTGTTGTGTGGGTGGAGATCCGACTCCATAGCAGCCCTGTATTCTTCGCATAATAAAGTAGCCTTCTCAATAATCGCAACACTAGTCCAGACTTGCTGGTCAAAATGAGTCTTGTTCCTTCCCTTCCAAATAAACCAACAAATAGAGGCTAAGAGAGCATGTACATCAATCTCACCCTTACCACCCCTGAAAAGATTGAGCATGCTATTCCACCAATCCAGAAAGGAAAGAGAGTTCCACGTGGGTGAGACTGCCTTGGAAAAGGGAGAGGATCGCCAAATATCTTTAGATAGTTTGCATTGAAAAATAAGATGCTCAATAGTTTCAATCCCAGATTTGCAACGCGGGCAATAAGGAGAGACATCAATATTTTTACAAGTTAAATTATGGAAGACCGCAATTGCATTATGGAGACACCTCCAGATAAACATTCTGACCTTATTAGGAATTTGCAGAGACCACAAATGTCTCCAAAAACCATCATTGGAGGGGCACGAACTAGATTCTCCTCTCTCTCTGGAATTGCGCGGGATATTGCATTCTCTAGCCAAATGATAAGCAGACTTGACTGAAAAAAGACCATTGTCTGAATAATGCCAAACTCCCTTGTCTGGAGAGCCTTGAGAACTAATGGGGATAGTGAGAATAGCTTCCACGTCAATAGGATAAAAGAGGCTTTCAATCAATGGAATATTCCACATGTGGCTCCCATCATCTATGAGATTAGCAACATAGCGAATAGGACAACTGGCTGAAGTCATAGCTGGTTGAGGGCTAAGAACACGAAAGGATAAAGGGCGAGGAAGCCACGGATCTTTCCAAATATCAATAGATTGTCCATCACCTACACTCCATCGCCAGCCCTTCCTTAGAATATGGCGTCCCGCGCATATACTCCTCCAACCCCAAGAAGCAGAGTTCGGGCATGAGGCCTCCCAAAACGAGTTGCCATGAAAATATCGACCTTTGAGCAAATGATACAAAAGTGAATCAGGGCTATTCATCAGCTTCCAACCTTGTTTTGCAAGAAAAGCAAGGTTAAAATCATGGAGATCACGGAAAGCCAATCCACCTTGATCTTTGCTATCACAAAGAGTATTCCAACTTACCCAACAAAGCTTATGCTCTCCCTCTTTAGAACCCCACCAGAAATTACGAATCATCTTGCATAGAACCTTACACATACTTTTAGGCAAAAGAAAACATTGCATAATGTAGTTGGGCATCGCTAACGCAACAGACTTGATCATAATCTCTCTCCCAGCATAATTAAGGAGTGAATCCTTCCAGCTTTTAAGTCTAGCAGAAACACGATCCTTAACATATTGGAAAACTGCATTTTTGGATCTGCCAATAATAGAGGGCAACCCTAAGTACTTGCCACCGTGATTTTCCAACTGAATATTCAGAGCAGCCGAGATTCCTTGTCTGATTTCAAGGGGGGTATTTGGGCTAAAGAATAAGGATGACTTGTCCCTATTAACCATCTGCCCTGAAGCTATTTCATATTTCCGCAATATGTCATTAATTGCATGACAGCCAGAGTCTGTGGCTTCCCAAAAAAGAAGTGTGTCATCGGCAAAAAATAGATGTGAAATTGGGGGACAATATCTACCAATTTTGATGCCAGTTAGAGCACAAACCTCTATAGCTTGTTGAATGAGATAATGGAAGCCTTCGGCACAGAGAATAAAAAGATAGGGGGATAGTGGGCACCCTTGCCGGATACCACGAGAAGGCTGAAAAAGCTCGCCCTTTTCTCCATTGATAACGGTAGCAAAGGAGACAGTAGTGACACATGCCATTACCCATCTAGTCCAAGTATCATTAAAACCAAATTTGCGCAGAACTGCCTCCAAATAAGACCATTCAATACGATCATAAGCTTTTGCCATATCAAGCTTCAAAGCTACCCAACCATTTCTCCCATTGCGCCTGTTCTTCATAGAATGGATAAGCTCATGAGCAATGAGGATGTTGTCCGAAAATTTAAAAAAACACTGAAAGTCTAAAAAACTAAAAAACCAAAAAACAATTTAGTGGAATATGGCCTTAGGAACTTCATCTCAATACTTCTATTTAATCAAACTGGGCTTCCGTTGTTATTGTCTTATATTTAAGGAAGTTATTTTGGAAATTTTTTTTAATAACGTGTCCGAAATTCGAGGCGTTACATATCTCATGTGAGAGAATTTGTCTAGTTATTATTAATATAAGTGTTAATGCCTGTATATTAACATTGGATGCTAATCCATTAATATAATACGCAATCCATCATTCATTTGGAAACACTATGAGGAGATAGGAATTGACGAATTGTAAACATGATGAGAGAGAGACGACGGGCTGTTAGGAGATCAGGGATAGCCGGAGCCCTCGTCCGACCTCCACCGCCGGCAACAGTAAAAGTCTGTGGATAAGGGTTAGGGTGAAAGTTATCCTGGCGTCTCGTCGCTCGATTCGTCATAGGTAAGATTGAGGAGAAGCTTTTTGTTGAAAAACCATAGTGGTGGATCCGATTGGGCTGAGATCTGTTGGGGCTCCAGTTGGGGCTTCGATCAGAATCGGAAAGTTTGGAGTTCTTGTACGTTTGATTAAAGGTGCATACCCGTATGATTTGTTGAGCGAGAAGGGTTTTCAGAAGGATTGGGGATTCCCATCCAATCGAAGAGTTTTTGGATTATCAACAAGATATCATGAGAAAGACAGAAAGAGCTAAGGAGAGATCATCCACACTCTTTGTGGATAATCTTCCAGATGAGATAAGGAAAGTATGGGTTTACAACCTTTTCTCTACTTTTGGTAAAATCAAAGAACTGGTTATTCCGAGCAAATGCACGCAGCAGAATCACAGGTCAAAGATTTTGTTTCGTTAGCTTTTTCTACGACTCTGATGCAGAACCAGCTATCTTTAAAACCAATGGATTACGGTTTTATTGGCTACAACAATGGGCACAACGAAAAGCAAGAACAAGGAGGAGACTAGAGGTAAAGAGGTTTGAAGGAAAAAAGAACAAGCTGAATCAAGTAAACAAGGCCAAGAGAGAGGATTTCAAGGAAATTATGAGGCTACCAAAAGTATACATTTACAAGCAGTTGGGAATGGCTGGTTAAACAGAAGTGTTGCGTGAAGGATTAACAAGGAAGGTGTTGGAGAAGCACAAATTAAACCAATGGGTGGTAGGTATGTGATTTTGATTACTACTGAAATCTCATCAGTGGAAAAATCCAACTAATAGTAGAAAGGAAATCTCATTCAGGTTCATGCAGTCAAGCAAGATTTATTCCAGTCCAAGGCACAACAGTGGGAAAGAAGACGATGATGTGGACAATCCAAGTAAGGTTAGAATCTCCACGTTGGCAGTAGAAACAAATGTGGATGCTGATAAAGAAAGGACCAATTTACTTTCCATGTTACCAAAGTCGGCTGACGTTTTGGCTCCACAAGCAGGTGATGAAATAGGACATTGCAGACAGATTTTGTATGTCAATGGTCGGGATGTACATACATTGGGAATAAGATTTTGCGATCTCAAAATCAATTTTTAATAACTCAATCATATATGTCAATCTCATTATAACTGATGATTCTGTATATATGTATAAAACCAATATTTACCTAAAAACTTGACTATTGAAAGAGTACACTAAAAGGGTTTGTCAATGGCAAAAAGTTATGTCCTACTAAGTGTTTAGGAGGAAATACTTACAATATTTTAGAGGGATAAATTGGGAAGTACAAAAAAAAAAATTATAGACTCAAATGTAAGTATGCCAGAGTGAGTCGGTACTAGGCCCACACTAAGCCATAAGTAAATCCGGTGCTGTAATAGTAGTGTGGGGATCCATTTTTCAGAGTTTT